>VBVR01000674.1:0-43596 GCA_011638315.1 Tetramorium parvispinum | reverse complement strand
AGTATATTGTGTGTGTATATATATATATATAAAGTTTTCGAAAAATCAATAGTTTACGAGATACTTTATACTTTATTCTGATCTTTATTTTGATACGTAAAGTATAAAATATTTCGTAAACTATTTATTTCTTGATAACTGTATCTTAAAACTTTTATGCACAGAATAATGAGATAAATTAACTGATGTAAAAAAATACGTAATGGCTTACCGTAGCACATACGCATATTTATATATATATATATATATATATATATACATATACACAAATACTGTGTGTAAATGCGTGCCTGCGTGCGTGTGTAAATACACAGGATGCTTCTGATTTTTTCCGTCAAATTATGTCAATATGTTTTATAAGTGATAATAAGAAAAGAGTGTTACATCATAGCTTTATCATAATCACAGATTTATAAACGCTTTATATTAAAAAGTTATAACAAAAATTAAATAAAAGGCTAACGGACTTATTTTTATTGTTAAGACAATACTGAATTTATCGTATATAAACACTGAGTAAATATATGTACATATACATATATACTAGCACAATTTGGCGGAAAAATCTGAAACACCCTATGTGTGTATGTGTATCTTAAATATAATTTTTAAAAGTACAAAGCTATTTTTCGACAATTACAAAAATATCACTTTATTCTGTGTTTTAAAGACAGAGTATTTTCATAAACTGAACCTATTCAGCATTAAGAATTAAAGAATTTTTACTGATACAATTTAAAATAAATAATAAAGGCGTACTAGTCATTCGATTCTAAATAATATTTACTCTAATAAAATTCGATTGTGTCTATGATTATACTCGTATACATTATATTTAATTATCGACAAAAATGTTGAGAGAAAATATCATATACATTTTCCAGCACTTTTATAGATTAATATTCTTAACTTCTTACATATTTAATATAGAAAGCAACAAGACAGAATAAGCTCTCAATTATAAAAATAGAGTTCAAAGAAGGGATTACTCACTCGTGTCACTTAAATCCTTCACAACGCACGAACGTGAATAAATTTCGTTTAAGTTGCGAACCGTCGCCGCTCGCGTACGGACCGCGACTAAGCCACGTTCGTCTATAGAGCTTCTCTGACCGCTACCAACGCGAATTTTCCGTCACTACCACAATGGCACGGGCGAGTGCGTATATCAAACTACCAGCGTTTGACTATAAGACGACCGGAGTATTAGTGTGTAGTAGAAACGGCTATTACAGCAACCCATGGGTGGGTGGCCGTTCGGTTTGCATCTGCACTTCCGCCAGTGTGCTTTGCTATAGAGTTAAAGCCGACTAGAGTCCAAGGAGAATTATTATAGCTAGTAGTGTAGCACGCACAGAAGAGAGAAACTGAAGTCGTGATAGTATTTTAGAGTATCCTTTCGTGTCTTGAATGTTGCTTGAAACGTCGGGACTGTCAAGATAGTCACGCGCGATTTCCTTACAAATTCACTAACAATGTAATCCATTTTGTTCTCTAGACAGGAATGAAGAAAAAGGAAAAATTTCCATCTCTCTCTCCCTCTCTCTCTCTCTGTCTCTCTCTTTCTCGCGCGCGCGCTATAGTCTTACATAAATTAAAAAATTCTTTAGCTAATAATTAAAAAATGATTAGATATCTGATTCTTATTTTACGATGATGGGTACGAATTAATTTTTATAGGACATTTTTTTATCCGTTGACAGGAGGACGTGAATAAACAGCGAAAATTCTTTCCTTAATTTATTTAACAAACAAAGTTTAGTAAACTTTTTGGCATCGAGTCATAATTATGTCTGTGAATTTTGCTTGTGATTGCAAAAATATTTTCACGATAAATTTTTAAATCTTAAGCATGCATTTTCGCTGGGACTGTCAAATCTTTTCATCGTGCATACAAGGCATCAGATGCGCGTAGGTCTTTGACGTTTTTGCTCAGCTAATTCAGGCATTCGGGAGCGTACTGCACTGCAGTCTCACTTTCGTCCGTAATGCGTAAGGCCCACTATAATTGGCTGTCTGACTGGAGTAAGAGATCCCCTTTTACTTGTGAAGTATTCTATAGCAAATATATCAAATACCAAAAGTCCTTGAAAGATGTTTAAATTTTTAAAGGTTTGCGTTTCGGCCAGTTTAATCTAATTTCTAATAATACAATTATTGACGGTCTTCAAATAAATCCACTGATACGGAAAATTCTGAAAACTATGTAATTATAATAGAACTAGTATATTCAATCTGTGTGTTTAGTTTATTGTATCAAATAGTGTTAAATTTAACCAAAATATTTTATTATAATTAAAATACGATTTGTTGGTTAAAGTTGATTTTTCTTCCTTAAACAGAACATTGTTTATTATATTGCTAATTCTTTAGAATATAATGTATTGAATATTAAATTTTTTCAATGTACAATATAATAATTAAAATAATATATAAAAAATATGAAACGTATATAATAGAAATGTTTACTCAATTAGCATAATTTATATAAGTTAAGAACAGTCTGCAATACAATAAAAGATGCTTTCAAATATTTTCAGTAAATATTCCACGATGTCTGTAATATGTTTTCACACTGAGACACTTATATGAAACTTTAAAAATACAAATTAAAAACAGATTACATTAAAAACAATTAAATTATTAAATATTGTTTTCATATTAATTTACTAAAATCTGAAACTTTATGACTAATTAGAAATATTTAACTCTAAAGAATAAAATTATAATTAAATATATATAATATTCAGAGTTATATGCTTGCATAGTTATGTGCGTATTACGAAAGATTCTGTCTTGCTATTTATAGTTTATTTAAATATTGAACGATGATCAGTGTCAAGAGACAAAGTTATTACTTTTTTCTGTTATTTTTTAAGATAGTTTTTCACGTCCTTTCTATATTATTTATTGATACTGTAACCTTGCATTCCAATAGCTTAACCATATGCCTCATAATAACATGTAAAATTAATTTGTATGTATGGATTAAAAGTTACGGGCATTATGATAAGCATTAATTCTTATCATTCTATCAAGATATAAAAAAAACTCTGACGTTTACAAACTTTCTAATAATCTAACGACTTGAAATTTTCTAACTATTCTTCTGAAATTAAAATATTTTTTAAATAAAAGTAATTAATTTAAAGATATACTTAATAAGACAAGTATTTTACTGTGTACTATTCATTTTGAAAACTTTATATATTTCATGTAGGGAGATTCTCATCACAAAATCGATGTAAAAAAACAAAATTAAGATTTGATATTAATTATTGCAATTAAATTACTAAATAATCGAAACTGAAATGAAAAACTTGATAGAAATTAAATCTTCAAATTTTTAATTGTTTGATTAAATTACAATCAGTGACTATTTATTGGGTATATATAGGAAAATATATACGTAATTATAAATCTACCATAATCTACATTTAAAAATTAACATATAACATTAACGTATACAATACATTAACATTTTACATTTTTTATAGTTATATTTTATTAAAATTAATAGCTTGATGTAATATCTTTTCTAGATGATTTATAGCATTAATTTAAATGTTTTGCAACCAACACTGTTTTTTTATAACGATTATAATAATATCTTTAGAAAATAAAATTAATTGATTATAAAGTGCTAATATTAATATCAGTATATACAAAATACTTCAAATATGCATGTAATACAATGTATTGTATAATACAAGTGAATAATAATAATAATTTATTTAATTTTATAACGACATTTGAAGACTGACATATTTTGTACGCAAGTGTAATTACATGAAACATTGAATAACACGTATCGCAGTCTATCTTTTAGACACTGACATTTTAATCGGCAACGAGCCATAGGTCTACATGATAAGCTATATTCGTCTTCTGATAGCAGAATAATTTTACACTACTTGGACAAATAACAGTGATTAAGCGTGCGTATATACTATACAGCAATGTACAATTATAATTTTAATTTTCGATATAAATTTTACGATAATTTTATAATAGATAATGTCCCTTAAAACATTCTAAAGTTTTAATGTATTGGTTTATTATTATATGTACAATTGCAAACTAATTGAAATATTTATATTCTGTAAAAAAATAGATTACAAATATATATATATAAATAAATTAAAATAATGCACGTATCGTGTATTATGAGATTGCACATTTATACGTCATAATCTGATTAAACATTTTGATGCTATATTTACTCTCCCATAGGAAAGAAAGGGTTACATCGCACAGCCAAGCTCGGGGCACTGCTCCAATTTATTGATTCCCTTCGGTCGTAACATTTATCGATCGAAATGTACATTAAGTCTTTCATATGAGCAAGCCTCCGAATAGAATGTCAGGCTACTTATTTTCTTCTGTCGACATATCTCTATCCGTTTACAAAATATCATAAAATATCAATAGTAAATATCACGATAACAACTTGTTTCATATGCAAATTAATATTATATGCAATATTCCTCATATATATCTCTCTAAAAATAATTACGAGAAATAAAAGAAATTGGTAATCTTTAAAAAAACCGTAACTGTACAAAAATTTTAGGAAGCGTTATATTTTATATTTTTTAAGGAGAGAAAACTAAAGCAGAAAAATACTAATCAAAGAAATTTATTAAAAAGTGTTGAAATATCACATATTTATAACATTTATACAATAATAATAATATTAATGCATTAAACAGAAATTAATATTATGACTATAATATTCTTTTTGCAATCACATCATTGCAAAATCACATCGTTGCAAATCACATCATTGCAAAAATTCAATTCTATCACATACATATTTTCATATAGAAGCAAAATACTGATAAAATGATGCTTATTTGATGAATTATTTGATAATGAAAAAAATCCAATGTAAAAACATCTGTTAACCAAGGTCAAGTATAGATTACATATATATATAACGTAATCTTATCAAACACTTTATGCCAATTTAATAACGGCAGTTGGACCGCATCGATCATCGTAAAATTTAATAAGGAATATTAATCACAATTTCAGAAATATAACGTTGCCAAGCAATTGATAATTTTCGAACATAAAACAATAAATTATTTATATTTTCTAATATTATTAATAATATTATACTTCAGAATTAATAATTTATATCCAATGTCATTATATATTTTTATTATAATAAATTATAAAACAATCTCTTTCATGTTATTAAAATAAAATTATTAATATAAAATATTTTTGTATGTCAGTGTTGCTAATACATAAGGAGACGTATTCCTACCGCAAGTACTCGATCATAACTCTTCTCCTTTTTTATTATTTCAAAATGTTTTTTTGTAAATATCTTTTTATAAATACTTATTGAGAATATATCTATTATATAACTATTATATAACAACAAGTATATATCTATTATATAACAATCCAATACATGAATTATTTACTTGATGATATTATACAAAATGTTATTGTACTAATTTGTGAAAAATTTTTAAAAATGATAGCCTTATCTATAAACTTCAGTAAATAAAAATTTTTATTATCTATAAGTCTTACAATGATGTATAGAGTTAAGAGTTCTCTTTGAAATATGCTGAATCGAGTGTATATCTATAAAATGACATGAATAACAGTTAACATTTTTTAAGATAGAATGTTTAAATCAGATACATTAAATAGAACAGAATTTAATTAAATTAAAGAAAGAATTTGAATTAGTATAAATTTGAATTGGAGAGATTGTATTGCAGTTGTAACTCTGCATTACATTGAGAGGCTGATACTGATTTGACAGTGCGGTGCCCTTGCAACATATGTTCTTTGACGCTTTCGATCAATTTACACTTTATATAAAAGTTGTAAAAGGAGGAAGTCAGTTATAGACCAGCTGTTAACTCCAGTCTACGTAATACATATCAATCGAAATGGACGGCAGTCCATTGACCGTTCTCTGTCGTTTCTATGAATAGTGAAATCAATATAGGGTTCACGAACTCTTATAAGCAGCGAAGACAAGTTCTGGGATGAGGACGCGCGACACGAGGTTGATTCTGATTCAGAAGGTGAAGGATTACTGATATTTGCTGCGAAAAAGATCACAAAGAGATTAATGGATGGTAGTTTCTAAAGATTTATTAACAGCTTTTATTATTTTCGATATTTTCGAGTTACGCGGGAAGATATAAGTTTACAGATATTTCAAAAAATTTGAAGTCATATAGCCGTTCAAAAACATAATTATATTTACTGCTCGACAAAAATTTTGGAACATTTTTTATTAAATCAATTTACTGTCTGATTATATTTGCTTCAAATTGTGACATCGATAGTGAGCGTTTTTTGCAATTGTTATTTATCAATTTTGCGACGACATACGTTCACTGTTATAGTTTGCCATTATTATTAATCGTTTATACGTTTTTGAAATCTTCATATTCTCAATCATGATTTTTATTTTATTTGCTGAAGATAGTTCGAAATGATAGTCGAAACGTTCAAATTTTAATGTACTAACGTTTTATAATTAATAATAATAATCTAATTGAAGATGTTTATTTCCACCGGAAGATGATTATCCTAGTTCCAAAACTTTCTCTCCAAGGAAAATTTTACTAAAAAGCCTATATTATCCGTATAATATAAACTATAGCGTTTTAGTACAATTTTTCTTTAAAGAGGATGTTTCGGAACGTAATCCTAGTTTACACCGAGCATGTTTCCGAATATCAAATAGTTATTGTTTATGAAATAAATTTAATCATTGGCTGATTGGCTAGACTTTACTATTTGATGCGTACTAACCCACACAACATTATGTCGTCTTAAAGACGTCTCTAAGGCCCGGTTGCATCAACGTTATTTTAGCTTTAAGCGAGACTTAAACATGTGTCTATCTTCATCTTTCTTTCTAAATAAATAAAGACACCTCTCACTTAAAGCTGAAATAACGTTGATGCAATCAACCTTAAAACATTAAATGTAAGACATCGTTTTTAAGACGTCTTTAGGATATGTATGTTGTGTGGAAAACACATCTGGTGTAAACTACTAGGTTCATTGTTGTGCAGACTTCGCTCAGGGTTTTCGTGGCAAGTAAGAAGGATGTCTCCAAGACGGAAACAAGCTAGTAAAGTAGATCCGCCGCCACCGCCGTAAGAATTATCAAAGAAGCAGTTGCGGCACTAAATGCAGCATGAACAAATTGAGCCGCACATTAAGTCATTCTAAATGTCCAATTTAAAACAACACTTGGATAATATTATATTTATTAAGATTATCGTCTTTTTTTTATGTCAAGATTTTCAGTTTTTGCTTCGTATATGTTTTGTAAAAATAATTAATTTATAAAATAATATTAAATACTGTTATGTTATTACATTAATATATTGTAAAATTCATTATCATATGCGGTAGAAGTTTATGTGAGTAAATCAAATCTTTCATGTTGAAACTCATCATGTCGCGGCGGTACCTTTTTACAATCAAGAAAAAAAAATGAAATTACGAATAATACATCATACTTATAATGTTAATTAATTTTGTAATTTAAAGATTTTCCAACATTTTTAAATTTTTTAAGCAACAATTTTGAATTTTAAATTTTAGCAATTATAGGTATATTTAAATTAAATAAAAAACCCGTCAATTTTTGCCTGATAACGAACAATTTGCTATTGATTTTAATATGCAAAATGATTTAATCCCATTTTATATACATATATAAACTTTTGACAATGTCGCGAAATCACTTTTTGGTGTTAGTATGATATATATTTAGTTGTGGATGTTTCACGATACACATCATGCACAGAAGCGATTTCGCGACAGTAAATGTGGCCACGTAGTTCTACATCCATGTTTAGCGCGAATTAGGCCAACGATCGGTTCCACGAAAAAGGCCGGGATGGCCGCTCTCAGGTTTCTCTCTGGTCCTAGGAAAACAGCCATAGTTTATGAAACTTATTTATCGAAAGTATATTCATCAGAGAAGAAAAACTAAGGGCATAACTCACAATCAGTGAGAAATAATGATCAAAAAAACATCGAATCAACGTTGAATCGATACAAAAGATATCGATTCGACATCGATTTGACATCGATTTGGCCAATCATTTCTCACTGGGAAGGGTTTAGAACCCTCGGCCCCTTCCATCTAGAAAATTAAATTGTTCACGAACGCGAAACTGAAACTCTTCGACTCTCGGTTTCAAATACTGCATGCTGCATTTTCCCATCCCATGATCATTTCTTCGTAAAAATATTCCAGGATCGTTCGCATCACTTGGACTCATCCTATATTTGCGAAATTCATTTTCAAAAGATTCTGTCCGCGATTTTCCCTTATTCTTCCTCGCGGCCTTTCTGCGCGTCGCCGTCAATCGGGAGCGCGCTAATAAGGATTATTACCGATCGACGCCCCTCCCGTTTCCTCTCCCTCGCGTGGGGTCCAGGTCGCGGGGGAGGGTCAGGTGAGTTCGCGACGGTCGGGTCGCGCAGCGCTCGAGCTCGCGGCAAGAGAGAGAGAGAGAGAGAGAGAGAGAACGCCCAACGGTTGCGACACCTGCCGCTAGAACGACGCGGCAGCGCGATTGCGTCGTTGCGGTTCCGGTGTTTCCCGAGGCCGCGTCGCGCCGCGCCGCGCCGCAGCGGCGCGATACGTTAAGCAGGGATCGGGCGCAGAGGCGGCAGACATGCGGCGTACAGCGGGACTAGGTGCGTCAGGGGCCGGGCAGCGTTCGCGCCGTTAACCCGCCCGCCGGGGAACATCGACGACGACGAAGGCGAGGAGCGACGGTGACAGGAACGTCGAGCAAGTGCGTGAGACGCGCGCTCGCGGCGATTCTACGATGTAGCCCCGTCGCGTGACATTCTGTCCGATTCCATCCGTCTCTCTGTCCGTCTATCCATCTGTCTGTTTCTCTCTCTCTCTCTTCTCTATTTCTCTTTCTTTCTCTTGCCGCCGTCGTCGTCCGGGCCGGTGTCGCGGGCGGAGGACCGGAGAACGAAAGTATCAGCGCGAGATCGCGCGTGTCAGGCACACGAACGGATTGTTGACGTGCCACGGCTAGGATGGCGAGCTCGCCCACCAGCATCGAGAACCAGATCGACAGCTTCCTGGAGCAGTTCAAGCGCAGCGCCTCCCGGGCGATGGAGGAGACCGCCGCTCACCAGCGCTCCGGCAGCTACAACGCCTGCAGCAGCAGCATCAGCCGCAGCCGCAGCGGTAACTTGGACCTGGAGCTGCTTGAGGCGGGTAAGTCCCTTTCGATTTGCGATCGCCTGGACTGGGAAGAGCCCGGGACACCTCAATGGCACATGAAAATATTCGCAGGGTAAAAAATGAAACCTAATACTGAATCTTTTACACTGAGAAATAAATATTACTTTTGGACCCAACTATAATTTTATAATATTTTTGACACGAAATATGATTAACTTAACTATTTGCATCGTTATGTTAATCACAAGTATCGTTGGAAATATTATAAAATTGTGGTTGGGTCCAAAAGTAACTATATTTTCTTTCAGTGTAGTATTCCACTTGTTACCCAAATCGACTTCTAGTTCCTGAATGTTGACGGCGAACAGGTAGCAAGATAGCTAGGTAGCAAAGTAAGTACCTAGATAGCAAGGTAATATTATTTATCATCATTTTGATCTTCTTGGTGACATGTTGATGTTAAAATCAGGACAAATAACGTCAGTTTGCTCAGGATAGTTTCATATCTTTTCAGACTCTTCACGTCAAGAGTTGTCCAACTTTTGTCCAGATCGGCAAACATCTCGAGTTGACACATTCTATAGAAATATTTACAAAATATCATGTTATTAAGGGAGGGAGGTAACCAGCCACGCGGGGCTTTTAATTGCTTTGCTCTTCAGGCTCGTTGGAGCGAGAGAATTGCCG
Source organism: Tetramorium parvispinum (assembly GCA_011638315.1). Taxonomy (NCBI): domain Eukaryota; kingdom Metazoa; phylum Arthropoda; class Insecta; order Hymenoptera; family Formicidae; genus Tetramorium; species Tetramorium parvispinum. Next base: position 33,695 of record VBVR01000674.1, on the reverse strand, counting down.
TCCTCTCTCCTTTAACGCGACAGTCACATTTAACGTGTAATATAAACTAATGAAGATGAAGAATACCCTCTACGCTCTCGAGTAAACCTGTTGAGAGACCGCGCCGCAATCGCGATCGCGAATCTCGCGGAAGCGCATTGTCGGGCGCGCCGTGAGAACCGAGAAGTTTCTCTCGGAGATCCCCGCGCGCGGCCGAAACGCGCACTTCGGATTTACGTCACTTCCCGCGGTTAATCCTGCGCGAGGTGTCAGTTACGCGGCTGCGACATCCGTCGAGTCTCGCCGACGAAGGGCTTCGGAGGAGATCTCGGGGGCTTTGACGGCGCTTGAAACTCCGCAGTCATGCGATTAATTTAGCGCGGTACGACGAATCATTACTCGCTCGCACGCGCGTGTATGCGCGTATATGTGTGTGACCGCGACTTCGCAACCCTCTGATGTTTGAGTCTGACGTCATACGCAAAGTGCGAAGGTATATATTTGAGAGCTTTGCCCTCATTTCAATTTTATTGCTTGTAGCCTGCGCTTTTCAACGTTTCACCCGTCTCCTCCTTCTCTTCAATAATGATACAAAATTCAATTTACGTGCAAAAAGCGCGAAACACGAATGCGACAAGCTAGGAAATCTAACAGGGCCCTCGGGGGTGTCCTCCGTCATCCCTTCTCTCTCCTCGGTCCGTTTGCAGAAATTTAATTACAACCCGAGTTGTGTACACGACTCTTCTCTTTTACCCACAAGAGAGGGATCGTTCAAGTGGTCGCCGATTAAATTGTCAATTTAAGTTGGGCAGTGCCGCCGTCGACTGACGGGACGGCCGCACTTTATTCGCGTACCGTGACGTCGAGTGGAGATGCTTTTCGATGGATGCGGAAAGCTCGGCGACGGGACGCGAGTTCGCGACCGGGCCCTTCGTAGTTCTGTCCCTCAAATCGCGCGTGTCGCGTATCGATCCCCGTGTATTATTGCTCCCGGGGGCTCCTCGAACGGGTCAAAACGTTATTGTCAAAGAGATTGAGGCGTGCTCTCTGCCTGCGAGGGTTCTGTCCGACCTCCTGATAAAACATTACTGTAATCAAGGCCGCCTCGAGAAAGGTATCCGTTCATCGATTTTATCGGGGGTATTCGAATAATTAACCGAGAGAAGAGAGAGGAATGTGCGCGTAAAAAATTGATATCGCCTTGCTTTCAAACAACGATTAATTCCTCCTGATTTCCTCGCCGATCTCCTCATCGGTTCTCGTTATTCCTCTCATTTCTCCCCGCTTTTCATTCTCGATTAAGCGGCGACCGGCGCGGACAATGGATCGCAGATTTATTTACGGAATTCACCTGTGGACACGCGCGTTTATTATTGATTTACAAACAATGGGACTCACCGGTTCTTTTATTCGCGCGTATCACCGCAATTAATCGAGAGCGGCACGTTCTCTACTTTAATGATCCATCGATATTCCGCCGTTCTCCGGTCTCTTTGGAATAATTACATTCTCGACAGACGGCGTTTCTCGAACGACGGTAATCAGCCGCCGAGTATTAATTAGTCCTCCACAAAGTGCCTCCCGCGAATTTTTTTCTCTCGCGTGCGAATTACGGCAGCCGTTTGACGATGACGATAAATCAATTTCCCGTCTGATAGAGCGAATAATCGTGTAACGTCGTCCCGCGAAATATCTTCCGTCGTGTAAATCCCCGTCACGATCTGCGCTCGCTTTGTAATTGCCTGTAAAGTAACGCCTTACCCGGTGACGTCAACCGCACGATCTGTGTTTTATGCAAATCCGTCTGCATCTTTGTCTGCGTTCGATGAACTGTGTATACATTTATAATGTGCTTGACTGTTTAATAACATCAAATAATTATTGCAAAATTAAATTTTAAGTTAAGTCAACAGTCGCAACAATATATACTTCAATCTTAATTATTAGAGATTATTTCTAATTTATACACATATATATGTATATATGTGTGCATGTGAGTGTATTAATTTATAATTTCTAAAAATTCTAGAATATATAACCTTTTTTTAAATGCTAAAAATATCGAGACGTGCGATAGCATATCTTCTGATGCGTCACCGCCGTCATCGCCGTCTCCTTCACAAAGTTTTAAAAATTATATTGTTATTATATTTAACTTTTCGTGACACGAATAAGTTACGTGCTACGCGAACTTTATTCTCCATTATTCACCATAAATTACTCATACTCGAATCAATCACTCCATATCGCACGAAAATCGCATTTTCCCGCATGATCGAGAGACAGATACATAAGAGTTAATCTGCTTGTTCGTATTCAAGTAGCGTCGGGACATGCAGCGGAGGAAAAGTGCGAAAGTCGTACAGATAAGTTCCTTCCTGAATGAATTAATTATTAGGCCGCTTGTTGTGCAGGGTGTATTTGAAAGAATAAACCGGGAAGGATTTTAAACCTTTTATGACCGAATTATTGTTTGTTTTGAATTTTTTATTGATGTTTTTTTCAGTAATAGAATGCATATTAAATTATCGAATTTTTTTTAATTTTTAGGGTGGGACTACATATATTTCAAAGATTTTCGAAGAAAGCAAGTCGAGGTTCTTAACCCTTTCATGACAGAATTATTTAAAAATTTTTTATTGATATAATATTATTTTAGTAGTAAAATGCACGTTAAATTACGAAGTCTTTATAAATTATTTAAGTGAGACTTATATGTCCCAGTGATCATGAAAGGGTTAACTCGTGCGGATACCGTGATATCGGCCGACTTTGACAGAGCGCGACACGCCGCAAGTCACGTGCACTCGTCCCCTCCACGTCAACTCGACTCGCTTGCCATTGGTGACCGTCCACCGTTCCTTACCCTCCCCCGATCAGGATCGTAGCTAGAGGACGGGCGTAGCTTGTGAATGGGCGCGCAAAGTTTGCTTCGTCGCGGAGTTTGCTGAATTAAACTTGAAAACTACGGAGAATCATTGGACTCCGATCTAAGGACTTGACGTGGCGGAAAACGTTAATGGCCCTGCGACGCGCCGTCGCGCGACTAATTGCGTCACTCGATTTGACGTAGCCGAAGGTAAATTTCTCACAATTTTGAACACTTTCTATTAAAAAAAAAAACCCGCAAATGGATACCACGAGTTTCAGAGATGAGTTCTTTCATTCGCAGGACCGAAAGGCACTCCCTGCGTTGAGAAACACGGGCCCGAGGGTTGTCCGAGGACGTCCCTACGGCGACGCCGCGTTATGGCGCCGCCGCATCGCGACGCACCGGCGGAACCTGCCGGAACCGCGGATTTCCGTACGTCCGTCCATCCGTCCACGACGTTGACGCGTCTTCGGGCGTCTTCATTCTCGTGTTTCCTCGTTTTCCCGTGAGGAAGCATCTCGTCACGATTAAAAGCACCGCGCGCAAAGTACGCTGGGTGCACCGCAGTCGCGGCGGCGGGGAGTCCCCCGGTGCAAAAGTGGCGGCGGCAGCGGCGTCGTCGGCGGCGGGCGGTTCTCTATCGATCACACGCGAAGCGTCAACGGGTGTGTGCACTGTGCGTGCGTGTACGACGCGCTCCGCATGCGGGATCCCGTACACGAATCTCGTCGGCGTGTGCATGCGAGCTAGCGGCGCGCGGGAGACACCGGTGACAGTGTCCGCGGCACTATATTACACGTCCTTAATTCGCCTGTCAACGTGCATCGTCGTCGCGAACGGTGCGCGATAATTTAACCACGTGCGAGTTGTGCTCGCCGAGGGCGGCCCGCCGGCGTCGACGAAAATAGATTCGCGACTTCCGGCGGCGGCATTCCGCGGCATCTCCGGCGGGACCTGGAAAACCGTCGACCCGGGTGACGGTGAGCGATCGTGTTAGATTTATAGTAACGGTAGCGAGAAGTGTATCTGGCAGCGCGCGGGAATTCGTGGGAGAGTATTACCGAGTCCCTAGTTGACGAAGCTTGATGGTAAATTAGAGAGCGAGATTGTAATCAGAAAATATGCAGGAAGGGGTTCCCACACGTCATGCAATTACCGGCGAGCTTCTTTTATGCAATACATCATCCGGGAATGTCATAACTGTAGGCATCGACCCTGAAATGCCGGTTAGAAGAGTTGTTGAAATTTTTTATCAGTCTCTGTTTAAATTTTTTCAAAAAATGTGAAAGTCATGCAAAAGTTTATGTAAAGTTATTCCAAATTTTGATTCTTGTATTACGCAGGATGCACAAGTATAGCAGAGGATTGCAAATAAACATATCAGCGTTCTCCAATTTCAAAGATATAAACTCATGAAAAATTTTCTGAACTGAGGGTATCGAGCTTCGAGACGATAATTCTAATCGCGTGGTACATGTCTTCCTCTTTCGAAACCCATTTTGAAATCTGCTCGATGCAACATGATATCGACATCCGGCGATGGTGAAACGAGCTGTAGCGTCGGTAGTAAATTCGTTCCGCCAAGGTATTGACCATCGTTTCGTTGATAACACCACGGCTTATCAGCGAGGCTGGTCAGGTATAAGAGAACGAAAAGTCCCAGAGAGACGCGAGAAGAGAGGGAGAGAGGGAAAGAGAAAGAAAGATAACGAGAAGTGCGACGTAAATAAATCTAGATGGAATTTGCGTGATTGCTGCCGGCCGCGGCAAATTATTCGCCAGAGTAATAATCGTCACGAAACGAACCGACCGGCAAATCTCCTGAGCGCGATAAAAGTTAACCGGCGAAATCTCGCGGGTGTGATAATGAGCGGAAATATCGCGGACGCGATAAAGGGATGGGCGGAAATGTCGTCCGTCGCGTGTATAATATTTTACACTTTAGAACCGACATTTGTTCATCGACGCTATTTGTACTCTAATATTTCTCAATTCCCAACTCTGCGGTTGTTTCTCCGAAAAACATCCTCCACGAATCGTCATAAATCTTCAGATTAAATCATAAATTACCCAAGAGTTATACATTAATCTAATTCAAGCTGTCGTATGGTAATTTTCAAGTAGCAATATTTTAGAACAAACAAATTGATATTTTCTAATAATTAGGTATAAAATTCTAACTGAAAAATTTCATCAATATTCTTTAGTATATCGATTGTTATCTATCTTAAAGAGTAATGCTTTAAATTACTTAATTTGTGACTAAGCAGTCTAGACTGAATTATTAATTTAACAATAGCGTTACTTTTTCATGATCGTTCTGCACGACAAAGAGTTAGCGCGGAGGCGTCCCTTCGCGGAAGGGTTGCTGGACGTACGCGAGCAGGCCGGTATCGATCAAAAAGAACCCTCGTGCAACTTTGATGAGGCTCTACTGTATAGCGCATATAGCGCGTGCAATCGTGTGCAACGTGACCGGCGCATCCTCGTGGCAAACTGTCGAGCGTAAAAACGAAGAGACCGTCGTCTCGTTGGAACCTGGTTGATGTAATTGACTGTAAATAGAACGGCGATAGACTGCCCTATTGTTTCATCAGCGGCGCCAGAGAAATCTCGCGCACATCGCATTGTAATGAGATATTAATCTCGGAGTAACACACTCACGACAGATGTAATTAATCGTGCAGAAATAACGACTCCGCAAAAACACTCTCTGTCTCCGTCTCTCCGATTGTCTTCGAGTTGATATTTCAAGACAGAGACTTAATAAATCATTACTGCGCGCAATTAAGGAAAAAGTATATAAATTCACGTAAAAATAAGCTGCAAAGATCCTGCCGAAAGTAGCAAATTTCTATTTATTTTATATTATTTGTCGGTTAAAGTTTTATTTATTACACTGAAAAAAGTTCGGATTAAAAACGAACGAATCAGAAAATCTTGTAGGACTGATCAAGTAGTATTCTAGTTATTATAATAGAAATTCTGATTATTATAATAGAACTCAATACTTTATAATTTATAATAATTAGATTATTTGATCAATCCTACAAGATTTTTCTGATTTGTCCGTTTTTAACCAGAATTTTTTTCAATGTATTAATATTTAAATGATCATTTTAAGTAGTGACAACGCTGTTATTTCGATACGGTTGATTGCTTTGTAAAATTGTGTTTACTGTCTATAATATCTTCTTTTGACAGGAACAAAGTTATTCCGTAATGATTTCTCAATATTTTTTTGAAACGCAACTCATTCTCTGTATTATTCGAAGATGAGACAAACATGTCGAGGACGTTCGGCAACGTCGCTAAGTTTTCGTGACGTCTGAGGATAAAATAACGAACACGTAACATGTCGACTGATGTAAACTATACACCTGACAGGTGACAGTGTTCGACCGGTGTACAGAGCGGACCGAGAAAAATTAAGACGCCGCGCACGAAACGGAGTTGCGTCTTTTAATCGAAAAGGAGAACTCTTGCGCTCTGCCAGATTTGAGAATGCCTGTAGGAGAGGCTTCAGCCTACTCTTGCATAGAGTCGATCAGAATAGCCGATATTATCGCGCAACGTTTAATTACGAGGCAGCGATAACTTCCCGCTGGCGAACTTCTGTGTCGCCGTCAGCTCGCTCGCAGTATCGTGTACCAATTTTCATTGCATAACGTTAGAAGCGACGATGTACAGAGTAGCTGAAAGCGGCAACCTCAGCGCGACGCTTTTTATACTAAATGATGAAGCATAAATTCTGTTTGCTGCATTCTTGGAAATTCCTCATACATTATTCCTCTTTTTCTAACATCGGCGAGATCCAGATCGGAAGCTATTACATATTGATCGCGGCGCTTCGGCAAATTGAGATAACAAAATTGAGACCGCAATTTCCTCCACCGGGGAGAAGTCAAATACCGTTAAAGAATTTTCTTCATTTTTCAATTTGTTGTTCAATTTTGTTCATTTTTCAATCTACTCTTGTACGTCGCGATTCGACGTTTCTCTATACAGTGTTATAACAGCAGACTCGCGGCGCAGTGCAACCTGTCGTGCAACGTATTAAAGACACGAGGACGAAAGTCCGAACCGCCGTTGAAGTGGACGGCGATTTGAGTAGCCTTGTGGAACGTGCTGTAGCCTGGTCGATGATTCTGCGCGTCGTCGCAGCGTTGATTGTACTACCGGCTCTATTGTACAAGTTGCAACGTTCCGTGACAATACGATAAGTATCGGACCGTCAGGCGAGCCAAGATGATTCTCCGCCGAAAGTCGCAGCATAGCTGCAATTGTCCCTGCCATCAACATTGCTCGACCAAATGCAAAGGTTTGATTCGCATTGCTCACATTACACGATCACAATTGTTCACAGTGTAGAAATTCGTCGCAGTTTCTTAATAAATATTGTTAAATTATATTCAATTTGGGTCATTTTTAGCCATTTTTTTAAGTCGTTATATTGTTTGTTTTAATATATCATTAATTTAACTGAAACAATAGAGTTAAATAATATATTAACTACATTTTGTGTTTTGTGTTAAAATAATAATTTCAATGCAACACATAATTAAAAGTAACAAAAATAACAAGTAATTAAAAAATTGTTGTTAAAAGTAACAAAAGTAATAAGTAATTAAAGTATTTTAGTTTTTAATTAAAGTAAGTAAGTAATTAAAAAATTAAAAGTAACAAAATATTATTTATTTAACTCAAGAAATTGGTTTCAAATTGATGTTTTAATATTTAACAGCGCGATTCGAGTACAAACTAGTCGGTTTTATCTTTGGCATAAGATCAAAGCGAAAAAAAATCAAATAAAACTTTCAAGAAGAATCTAAAAATATTGGAAGAGTTTTTTGAATTAAATATTTAAATTTAAACTGTTTGCTTCCAATATTTTTTAGATCTTTCTTGAAAATTTGTCTGATATTTTTTACTGACTCCAATAGTTCCGTTTTATTCTATTGTTCATTTAACGCTGTTTTCTTTTACTTTCCGTGATCTAAGCCATTCTCGTACTTTGTTAACAGAATAAGTAACTGTGATAATTAAGATGTAATAACGGAATACATGAATAGAAAATAATGCATGCAGACCTCATTTTCTCTATCGTAAAGATTGTAAATTGTTTGATTGTTCATGAAGTGATTTAGTTGTTGAAAGCAACGTTTATACGAAACGTGCCTTGAAAATGACTTTATCTTTTCTTATCGAATAGTGTAAATACGTATTTGTACAAATGCCTGCAAGCCCGCCATCTAAAGCGGTGTTTGTCGTGACGGTAAAGAAACGAATTCCGCAGGTTTCAAACGCGGAACCAAGAACCCGAGATCGTTTCCGTGATAAGAGGCGCTATCGCGGCTCGCTGCCGCGGCTTCCGCGCGACCTTGGCGAGTAGGGAGACGGGGGTGGAAGCCGCGGAATGAAATGCTGAGGCGACCTCGTGATCTTTTGCGTTGCGATCCCAGAAACCATGTGAACTTTTTTTCTAATTTTCCGAAATAAAAAGGAGATAAGACCAGAAAATCGATCCGTATTCGAAACGTCACATTTATATTCTACGTCTTATTAATTTTTCAACCGGATTTAAATATTTTCTATGACCTTAGTAGATTTAAAGTATAAAGTAGTTTTAATTTTTTAAAACATTTTCTCCTCTTTTTACGTGGTGTAATTTTCTAAGTTCTGCACTTTCTTTGGAAAACATTTTTAATATTTTTAAAATTATTAAATGTTAAACTTATCATTCACTTATGTCCATTTCTACCAATGCAGATTAACTTTAATCTCGGTTTAACTTACTTTTCATCTTTTTCTAATTCTTAAGATTAAAAAAAAGATAGAAAGTAAGTTAAACCAACATTAAAGTTAATCTGCATTGGTAAAAATGGACATTAAACCTTCACTTAAACTTCTTTCTATGTTGCACAGTTATTTTATATTTTTGATTGGATATATTAAAACAATTTTGTACAATAGATTTTTTCGATATCTAACAATTTTTCATATTAAAATCGCGTGCGATTTAGCGACTTCTTTTTTACAAATGTAATTTTATAATATTCGAACAATGAGAGGATCGCGGAATCCCGTCCGTGATTCGGGATTACGTCGTCGATCGTCGAAAGAACAGTGCATGCTATTTGGAGCGTGCTCGTCGTCTCGGCGTGCTGCGCATTGTGTATGCATGCAGTCTTCAGGGTGGTGTCCTCCCCTCGCTCGCGCTGGGGCGTTGTAGAGTCAGAGAGACAAGAGTGAGAGGGGAAATAGAGGGGTTAAACGCCAGGGCTGTATCCGCGCACCTTGCTGTCAATCAATAATCCGCGCACTTCTGCTTCCGCTTACAGCAGAATCAGGAAGCTTTTTTTTTCCTTCCCTGTCCGACACGAGAACGAACACTCTGTCGCGGTCCCTCCTCGATGTCCGATAGAATGCATTGACACCGCATGCGACATGATCGATATCACGTGCGAATCACTTCCGGGATTGAAAAATGGATTTCGACATCGGCTGAAATTAATGCCGTTGTGTCACGCGATACGGATATCTATCTCGTTAATTTTCCAGATAATCTATGGGAGATTCAATTGTAATTTATAACTGATTGTCTAATTAACTTATTCATTCCTATTAAATCCTTTAGATGCGGAATATCTTTAAGACATAAAATGAAGATAGCTCAATGTTATTTACTTGAAGTGTATTTTTTTTATAATCAATTTAATCTACCATTATTCATTTAAAATAAACCTTTCAAGATGGAAGAGATTACGTTTTCAAAAAATATTTATAATTTGATTTACATAGGTCTATTTTTTTAAATTAAACTTGCACCGTTTATCATTCTCTTCCTCTTCCCGTTGGAAAGAAAAAGAGGAAAGATAAACGGTGCGAAAAGTTTAATTTAAAAAAGTAGACCTAATTATTATCGCACAGTCGCTCTGAACAAAAAGAGAGATAACAAAACGGTCGCATATTGCGCGTCTTCTCTTTATGCGCATCTTTTATGTCCATTTCAAGAAATCCAGCAATTATATTTCCAACATTTAATTATTAAGCAGAATGCATATAATTAATATCAGCTAAATTTTCCATTCCGAAACGGCTGATATTCTGATATTTTATTTTCACGGCAAGAACGGGTGGTCCTCTTTTTAGAAAATTTATAGAAAACCTCCCGACTGAGGCAAGAAACGTAATTAAATATGTTTCTTCTTGCTGCCAAGGCAAGACGCGTCCGCGGTACTTTTTATTGCGGCGCGGCAACGAAACGCACTGAGAGAAAAATATAATTACTTTTGACCTGCACCACAATTTTATAATATTTTTAACACGAAATATGATTGACTATCATTGTTATCGAATAAAAATATCATAAAATTGTGGTTGAAGCCACAAGTAATGATATTTTTCTCAGTGCGAGTGACGAGGGGCGCCGTACTCTCGCGCACGGTCCTGAGCGAGTGCCCCCGCCTCTGTCGCGTGCAATAACGCGAGCTCGACGTTCGCCATATCGTCGGGACTGTCGGGAGTGCTGGCTGGTGAATTACGACACGATTTGTTGCTGCGCGCCGCGAGAACGGGCTCGCATAAACGCCGTCCTGTCGACCTGACATTCACCGAGTCGCCGGACGACTAGTCCGAGCCCTTGGAGCCCTTCACTCCGTCGAATCGCGGTGAGTAGAACCGTCGGCGTAGCGGGCTGTAGGGACGAAAGTTGGTGACCGAGGGGCGCGATCAGCGATTCTCGACCTTAGGGTCGCCGTCCCTCGCGCGGCTGCACTTTCTGCACTCGTCGAGTCCCGGGTTTGCGTCTCCTACGGGACATCTCCGTGCGACACGCGTCCGTGGAAAGCGTATCTGTGGAGTTTAGCCTGCTAACTCTGTAGCTTTACATGCTACTCCGATTTCTCTCCTTGCTCCTGGATCAGGTGCACGCGCTTATTTCATCCCGAGTGCAGAAGTCGCAGCTGAACATATGGGCGTCCGTTTCCTTTTAATATGGCTGCTCTCTCGCTCACTTTTGTAATGATATAAAAATGTATTATTATTCAAAGAGTGAAAGGAGAAAGAAACAAAACGCAGAGGGAGTGCAACTGAAATTAAGAGGAGATTAACGCTTAAAAGTTATCAAAATTAAAAGTTCGCAAAATTATTATTAATTCCTGAAAAATAAATTTATATACATGTATTAATATTCTCGGATCTTGTTTTGGGTTCTGAAATTTATATAATTATTAGATAATTGTAATTATTTTTTATATGCTTTACTATATTCTATATCTTATCGTAACAGGAAACTATTATATGAACCAAGATATAACATGGAGCCAGGAGACAGTAAGGAAAAAGCGAAAGCTGATACACATGCTACAGTTGCTGATAAAAATAAAGCAACAAAGGAGCCAGAAGAAACTGATGCAGAGAAGAAGGTAAAATTCTATATCATTATGTTGCAATTATTTTTACATCCAAATTTCAATTTTCTTCAAGAAAGAAGTCGCATGGAATTTGTTCACACATTATATATACGTTGATATTATATCAGATAGTTTTTACAATTAAAAACTAGCAATTTATTTAATACGCGTCAATTTATTCTCATTGTAGAAGCATGAGGAACGCAAGAACGTCTCCACTAGCAAGCCAAAGAAGACCGTCGCGAAGATCAAGATGAAGAAAGCTCGGAACGTGGGTCAGACGAATTACGATCCTACGAAACTGGAGGACAGTCCAGCCCAGGTGCTGGAACGCTTCAAGAGAGGCTGCGAGTGCGTCGACGATCAGTGCTTCAAGGACCTAAATCCCGAGGTGGTTTATCGACACAGGTTAAATATCGCGGAGCTAACTAAGGCCGAGCACGACATGTATTTAATGGGCGTGACAATGGCCTGTCTGACAGACCCGTATCAAACTGCTCGACACACGGAACGACGTAGATTACGTGCGCAGTACGTTTATCAGGGTCGTAGAGTGTGCCTGGACGCTTTTCTGTATCTGGAGAACTGCACGCATTATCAGATCAAGCGAATCCGGAAGCACCTGATGACGCACGGCGTGACACCACGGGTGCACGGCAATCATGGCAAGGTGCCGCACAATACGTTCTCGCTGGACATATACAAGATCGCGACGGAATTCCTGAAAAACTTCATCGAGGTGCAGGAGACGAAGCAGAAGACCAAGCTCGCCAAGAACGCGCCGTTGCACCTACCGCCGGATGTAACGCGGAAAACGGTGCACGATCTGTACACGCAGTACTGCAAGAAGGTGTCGCCCAACGTCAAGAACATGGGCTACTCGACGTTTCGGCGCTTCATGAAGGTGCAGTTTCCGCAGGTCAAGTTCGCCAAACTCGAGTTTGTCGTGAGAAATCAGAACGCGCAGAATCACTCCACGACGGAGCCTGACGCGAGGGACGATACGGGCCAACGGAAATCACCCAAGTCGGAGCTAGAGCCGAAGGGTGGTACGATACTGCCGTTGGTGATAACCAGCGATCTAGGACAGAGCGAAACTTACGTACTCACGCCTATCAGAAAATTGCAGGACTGCACCGTGAGTTATCAGGTGACTACACGCGGACTGATAGTTAACAGTCCTGCTATCGCACTGTCGAAAACGAAAACGGTATAACGTGGAAAATAGTGAAAATAGTTTTGTACAAATGATATGCATGTGTGTGTATATATATATATATGAATGTGATACATACCTATTCTCAAAGATTCTAATTTCCCGAGTCTTAAACCGAAAACGTAATATATATACATAATACATAAAAAAAATGTGTATTAAATTCCCTGAATACATAAAATTATATATATATTTACACATAAGAATTTATGCTTAAGCATAACTTATGCTGTATTAAATACAGTTTGTTACAATATACCTTTTGTTACACCACTCTGTTGGATAAGTTATATTCTATCAAAAATCTAAATATAACAATAACTGCACAAAATATTTCTACGACCAATGAAAAGCATTTAGCCAAATGTTCATAGATAATATAATTCGTAGGTAAGATTTACATTGTAATAGAAGCGATGTGAATGCTAATTGCATGAATTATATTTGTTAAAAATGTATAGTCTATCTTATTTCATAATAAAATTTTTTTTTGAAGCTATAATTATAATTTATTTTTTTTTAAATAACTCCATCACCACCCTTATGTATATAAAACGAAGAGTTCAGTGATTCGATGCCCAAAAGTGCGGAATCTCGATATTTCTTACCTTCCATGAATTCCAGACATGGAAATCAAGTATATAACTATAGTAGCAGAACTACAGTGCTTCTCAAATCATCTACAAACGCAAACTCTCTTTACAATCGTTATTAACTACAAATATGTATATATATAATTTTTACATTTTATTTGTAACGTGCATATGTGAAAGCATATAAATTTGCTCAGCTAAATAATGCTCATTCCCATATTATGAAACAAAACCAAGTGTAAATGAAATCAATTAACTATTAAAATCTATGATTTAATTATTAAGTAGCATGTTAAATTCTCTCTTACAATTGTCATAAAAATCTGATTGTTTCCAAAACGTTAAAAAATACAGGCAATACATAATTTATCAATTATAAAGTCAATTCTGTTTTCTTCTAATGACTTCCATATCCGAAGTTCTGTTTCTTATACAAGCAAGTATGGTAGAGGCGTTAAACTGTTGCGAGACTGGATACTTTCTAACATATATTGGTAGTTAGAAATTAACTACCTCGTCTTTCGAGATTCTTGGCATAATTAAGGATATAGCCTTTCGTTTGAGAGCCTCTTGGTTTACAGTTATATCAGCAATATTGTGGGTACTGCAGGGAACTGTTTCAGCTCAGTGGCATCAGCAAGGTCATGTGAGTGCAACCTCTGATCAGGTACTCGCATTCAGTACACCAGCGAGAGCTGAGCCGTGCATTCACAGTAAACATTGCATAACAGAGTATCAACTGAGATCGTTAGGTCATTTGAGCTTTTTGCTATAATTGAACGACATTGTGACACCTACTGAAAGTGCAGTATTCTTCTAAATAATTCGGACATGCGATTTTTTATTTAATCCAAGAATAAAATAAATGGTAAAAATTTCTATCATTATGAATATGTTAAAAATATTTAAGGGGATTTATATTATAAGTGTATATGTGTGTGTGTGTGTGTATAATGTTTGTATGCTGTAAATATCCAAATATGAAAATGATAGAAGAAGTGATGATTTCTAATTAATTTTTAACTGTGTATATATTTAAATAGTTTACAAAATTTTAATATACCACATTTTTTATCCTTGATATCAAAAGATTTATCACGAATTATTAATTTTGTAAGAAACGCTGTAAACCTAAAAATATATTCTCAAAAATGTTGGAGTGATAATGGAAAGGACAATATTTGATTTCAGAAGATGTAGAGAGTATGACAGGCGAGATAGAAAATGGAGACTTGGCAGTTCGAGACGTTGCAGACCTTCTCCAAGCACAATACGCTATTATTGCTGGTAAATATTTAATGTTATAAGTTGCTCTTTTATTTCTGTCAAGAGAAGCGTTTTTTTTTTCAGTCTAAAAAAACAGCCTCTTATATTCTTTTTAGGAGGAAAAACGCGAGAAGGATGTCCTATAATCACATTTCCAGACAATGGCAATTTCCATAATGTGACTGATCTGGACTATCAGCGTCTCATGTTGTATCTTACTTCTGTGCCAACGTAAGAGTACAATTAATTAATTTATGCATAACGTTTCTTTTTTTCATACGATTAAATCACTTGAATTAAATTAAATTACATTTGTATTCTAAACTTTATTACTTAGGTTGCAAGAAGCTGATCTTGGGTTTCATTTGATAATTGACCGGAGAAACGATAAGTGGAATTCAGTGAAAACGGTGCTTCTAAAAATTTCTGTAAGTGTATTCAACGTAATAATCCTTACGTTTTTAAAAATACAGAAAAAATTTTAATTGAAATATATAATTGGTCTTATCATATCATTCTATACTTTTTTCCAGGCATTTTTTCCTGGTTTGGTACACGTCGCGTATGTGCTTCGACCAGTTGGATTTTTACAAAAGGCAATTTCGGAAGTGTCAAATAAATTGTTTCGGGAGGATTTCAAATTCAGGGTCATATTCTTAGCCAACGTCGCCGAGTTGCACGAATTCATAGATAAGGAGCAACTCACCGAGCAACTCGGCGGCGATTTACCGTATTGCCATCATACTTGGATACAAAACAGAATTGTAAATATGTCAAACAAATTTAACGATATTAAATGGAATTAATTTGTGCATTCTGTATTAATGAATTTTCGTATTGTTTTCTGCACAGAGTTTGGAAAAATTTTCATCCATGACGCAGGATGTGTCTCTCGCGTTAGATTCTTACACGCGACGTTTGTCCGAAGTGGAATTTCCTAACAATACTATCGCCACGACAACGTTATTGGCGCAGCAACAAGCCGAGTATAACGAGTTAAAAGAAGAGATACTCAGCGCTGCCAGACACGGAGAAGCCCTTTTGGATAGTGTACGGCAGCTAACTGGGAAAGGAACGGCCGACAGATTAGGAAATGTTGCTGCAGTAGAGAGGTTCGCGAAAAATTTAACGCGATAAACTCAATAACGAAATTGCTATTTTTATATGCAATATTCGCGAATTTCACAAATCATTTGCGTTTTGCTCGATTTAATTAATTTTGCAAATGAGAAACAATACATTTATAGATATTCTTGGATTATTATAACATGTCGAATATACTGGAATTTTAAACATTTTGATTCAATTTTAGATTACTCGTCCAGTTGGAGGAAACCGAACGAACCTTTGACTTGTTTTGGTCGCATCATAGCTCACGTTTGAGGCACTGTCTGGCTCTACGGCAATTCGAGCAAGATTTTCGGGAATTGCAAGCGACGTTAGATCAGCATCTAAAGACGGCGGAAGACATGACGGAAGTTGGCGAGACGCAAGCGAGGGTGGAGCAATTGTTACACGACACATCGACATTTCAGCGAATATGCAGAGTATGTGGCTTTTTTTTAATGAGTAATTTTTCGACGAGATATTATAATATTTAATTCGAATTAACATGCTTGATCGTTTTACTGGTAAAATATCTAACGAAAGTCTTTTACGTTTTCAAATAGCGTTATAAATTTATAATAATTATGTCCTGCAATATAAAATCATTATTCGTTGAAATATAAAATTAAAGACCCATTAAAAATAATAAGATTATACGAGACCTTAGTGAAAGCAATTTTACATCATTGCTAACTTTGGGTCTCAGAATATGTGTACACATTGCACTCAAATCACCAAAATGCACTTTCAAACCAGTATTTTTTTTCGTCCCTTTTTATTCGTCATAAAACTTTATCTTTTTGCGATATAATTATTGCATTTTTATCTTGTTACGAATGCAATAATTATATTTGCAAATCGTGATTATTCTAGGAATTTATTACTTAATGTCTTTCATCGTGTTTATATGTAACACGTAAATTCTGGTTTGAACGTGATTATCAGCAGTAACATATATAACGCACATCATGCACAAATGTTACTTTGCACCGCTTTCCTCATTTTGTCGATAGTCCTATTTGTTGCATACCATGTGGATTTGGGTCTTGGTAAGCAATCCACCTAACAAAATACATATATTCTGTAATAGAATTTAAACATTTTGAGACACAGTGATTTTGATATATATTTTAGCATCTACGTATCACGTATATTTCAGTCTTATACGTATCATATCTTCAAATAGAAAACGTTACGTTTCAACAAGTATTTCCGTAGACGCTACATAGATTAAATTTTGATTACACATTATTTATCGTTTACGCTAATATCCTACTTTCGTGTTTTTTTTTTACTTCTTTTAATTGAAATGCACGCATAAGTGTCATCGAAAACCGGTGGAGATTTGATTCATGTCCGATCACTGGCTCGATGAATTTTTGAGAATGTCACTATCACTATGATTCTCGATCACTCGATCTCTGCATTGCACGCATATCAGTATTTTTTTCTTCTATAACAAGCTTTCTAGACGATTTAATGAGACTAAGAAATATGTCATGGTTGTTCGTAGTACTTTTATTTCATGAATATATTAATATGTAATCGCGTTATCGTGCATAATTATAATTATATGTGTTTATAGGGAGACATAGATCACGCGGAAGAAGTGATATCCGCTGGTCAACAGCTATTATCCGGCAGGCATCAATGCCCGACGGATGTCGTGGAACCCAAATGCGTGGAGCTGCAAAGAGTCTGCACTATTCTCAGTCAGAGATTGGAGAGACGACTACACATGCTGACTAAATGCAGGGAACTTATGGAACGTATAGATAAGGTATTGTCTATATTCCCGGTTTGCACTTCAGATCTTCTTTTTAAGATATCCTTTTCGACTAAAAAGACTGAAGTAAATATTTTATTAACTAATTAGGCTAACACATGGTGTACACGAGGAATAGAACTGCTAGCGTCACAGAATAGCACCACGCCACCGGATCAAGCGCTCCAAGAGCTGCAGCAGTTGATCGTAGCCGCGGAAGAGTTTCACCATCCCCGATGTATCTTTGAGGATTTCGTGATGCCAGAAACTAAAGCGCTTATTACACAAGTGCGTATTTTCGAGCTATTTTTAATTATGAGATGCACATCTCGATCTGAAATATATCTCGTAGGTTCTACAAAGGATAGAAGATGTGTCTTTAATGTGTGACAAGAGGATAATGGCACTAAAACAGCAATTGATAAAACCAGCCAGACCAGTACAAACCGTCACTCCAGAACCAGTCAAACCCTTACAATCACTGCCTCAAACTGTAAAGTCTGGCAGAATTCTCAAGAAAGCTAACACCATGCCAAAGGTAATTTCCTTTCCTGTTTATGAGCGATATCTGACAAATGACATAATATATGTTATTTTTACATCATTTATAAATGTTTGATATCGTATATAAGTTTTGTTATACTTATCTTTAAGATGGAGATGAGTCCTATAGAAGGAGAATCCTCGTCGCCGGAAAGCGAGCCTCGGGATGTCGAAGCTTTGCGTTTAAAGCGCGGCCACGTCTTGACAGAACTCGTGGAAACCGAGCGAATTTACGTTGCCGAACTTGGTTCGATCGTTAAAGGCTACAAGATGGAAATGACGAACGAGGCGATGGCTCATTTGATACCCGCGGCACTAGTTGGCAAAGCGGACGTACTGTTTGGAAATTTAGAGGATATTTGTATTTTTCATGGGGAAACGTTTCTAAGGGACTTGGAGAATTGCATTTCGAACACTGAGCTTGTCGCTTTGTGCTTTGTTCAAAGGGTGAGCATTGAGTATACTTATATGTACATGCTATATCCGCTCTTAAATACTAATTTTACATACATTTCCAGCGCGAGATGTTCTTTAGATTGTACAGTTATTATTGTCAGAACATACCGCGATCTGAGAGATTGCGCGAACAGATACAAAGCGAGCCACAGTTTCTCGCAGCCTGTCAGCAAAAGCTTGGCCACAAGCTACCGCTTGCTGCATACCTTCTCAAGCCCGTTCAGCGAATTACCAAGTACCAGTTGTTGTTAAAGGATTTATTAAAGTACAGCGACGAACCTTCGTGCTGCACCGAGTTACAGGAGGCATTGGATTGCATGCTAGTTGTGTTAAAGTGCGTTAATGATAGTATGCATCAAACTGCGATAACAGGCTTTGGAGTAAGCACTTCCATTAGCTTTATTTCTCGAGATAGATCATTATGTCTTTTCTTTTATTATATCTCGTATCTCTGTATTTATAGGGCGATCTGAGTGCACAAGGTGAATTATTGTTACAAGGTTCGTTTAGTGTCTGGAGCAGCAGTAAGCGGGAGCGATTATTGCGACTAAAACCATCTCAACGACATATTTTCTTATACGAGAAGGCACTGATATTTTGTAAGCACAGCAAGCCTCAGGCCCACGACAAAGCCACGTATCATTTTAAGAGATATTTGAAGGTATCTTTCAATCTCAAAATTATCTTACCTTTTATTTAAACATAATCCAAGCGTTCTAATCGTAATTCTATTTAATGCAGATGTCGCAGATTGGTTTGACAGAATCGGTGAAAGGTGATGGTAGGCGATTCGAGATATGGTTGCAGGGTAGAGCCGAGGTGCACACGATACAAGCGCCGAGCATCGATGTGAAGCAATCCTGGGTGCGTCAAATTAAAGGTGTTCTGATGTCCCAGCTAGCTGAACTTAAAGGCAAACAGAATTCGGCTCTTGGAAAATCAATCCAGTCCAATCACAAGTATGTGATTATTGCTGAAAATTAATAATATTTTTATTCTTGTAATTTCATCATTTTTCTTCTTCCAAAGACCGTTGCGGCAAACTATTTCATGGGAAGCTCAAGGCAGTATATCGGGATCTCTGCGAACGTTGTCCGTCGACAGTAACAGCGTTATCTCTCACATGACCGATGTGTCGCAGTCCACAGAGGAGGATGCAGCGTGGAGTTCTGAAAACAGCAATACGGACGAGGAAGACGCCTTTGGCGACAATCCGGGACCGGCACCCGTGAGTTTTTCCTTTGTCGCAGAATTCAAACGCCGAGACAAAATCTGAAACAATAAACAGATATTAGAAATTTAAAAAATTTCACATTTTTAAGATCCAGGTTTTAACTTCTATTACTTTTCTTTTGTTTTTTAAACCAATCCACGAGAACTGATACATTCAATACAGCATATCTCTTTCTGGCAATGATTTTTATAGTAATTTTTTTTTTATTTAAATCGTTTGTAGTATATTTTAACAGATAAATGCATTTATCCTACGACTGTAGGGCGGAAGATACGTGGCGTTGGCCGATTATTGCGCGGTGGGACAATCAGAAGTCTCGATGCATGAGGGTGATACCTTGGAGCTTCTCAAAGTCGGCTGTGCCGGCTGGTGGTTCGTCAAATTGATCGGCAGCGGTATGGAGGGCTGGGCACCCGCGGCATACCTGGAACCGATCAGTCGAAAAACGTCACGCAGTTCGCAGTCGGTGAACAGCCAAGAGACCATATGAAACAGGCGACTAACACACTAGAGGATCCGCTAGTGTGTTAGATCTTTGCTGGTCTCCGCAGATCGCCGCAGTCGCGTTGAGGGACATTCCACCGTACGTCGGAACGGTATCTCAAGAATTTTTCTAAGTGGCGGGCGGTTTTTTGGAAATCTTTTACAGAACTTTAAATGAGATGATAATTTTGTGTACCTTTCTTATGCAATACGGCGTTCTTATCTCAAAGTTTGTTGAGTGACGCCTTTGCGTTTGCAATACGAGGTACGTTAAGTTGAACAGGATTTTTATGTTCACGGAGATTTTATACAAATAATGCATAAGGAAAAGAAGATAAAACGGAGCGGGAAGCCTCACGTTTCACGACGATCGCACTGCGAATGGTCAATAGAACGAGTTGTCACACCTGCATTTAGATTGGATAAACTCGTTTTGCGAGCACGAAATAGTGTTTACTGAATTGTACAAAGTGTTGCGTTGGATTAAGCCGGGATATATATGTGCACGCGCACAATGGATTATGAGACGGTCTCGTATATCGAGCATTACAATTTTCATAAATAACGATGCACACGCTATAGTCAACAGGAAGAAGGAGACACGATTCTGATGTTAAATCGCACGCGTCTTCGCGTTCGGTTACTTGTAATTCGCTCTAAGGAGAATCTGCATGAAGAAGTATGTAAGCGTATTCTGTAAATGGTAGTTTTTACTTGCGACCCGGATAATCAAATATCGGCTGTACGCGGTTATTCCAAAGTTTAATATTGTTGTAAGAGAAAAAGAGAAAGACGCGTTTTGACATTTTTGTCCATCGCGTTCTGTCGACGACACGCGTAACTTCCTTTGCCGATAAATGATCTTATCCTTGCTCGATGTATTTTACGGCGTCGCGAGTAATTAGACGTCGATCGTTAAAAGCAAACGTTGCTGTCGATCGCGTCGATTGTGTATCGTCATATGTTGGCTTAGAGTTCTTAGTGCCCTAGTTGCATCGTTCAACCGAATAGTACAATTTAGCGCAGTTCTGCGAGCTTCGAGAGTATCCTAAGTGTTTCGTTTTTTCCGAGGTTGCTTCCGAGGATTTGAAATATAGAATATTCGCAAAGATAGATCCTCGAGCCTTCGAAGAAGGGGGAAAAAAAGTGTGATAAAAGAAATCGAATTAGAACGATGCTTCTGCAGACTAATCGTCGTAAATACGTGCAGAGGGAAGGAGATGTTTAATTAATATTACGCCATTCTTAGGACGTTAGATATATTGTTGACGAGTCGTTGCGACCAAATAGGCTTGAGATGTTACTATGACTATATGTGAACCATCTGTTTCGGGGGAGTAAGGTAGGTGGTGGGAGGGAGGGGTTCGAAAAGAATCATATACAACGTGTAAACACAAATTTTCTAGGAGGCTAAACGGTTAACACCAAGTAACACGCAATATCTGATACCGATAAAATCTTAACGCATAATATACTTTAGGACTTATACAATAAGCAATCTAAGTTCTAGCGAATTTCATAACCCACCAATTTCATAAGTCTACGATACGACATTGTATAATAGTATCATTTGTACTGAAACGTTTGTACGGATACGGATAACATAATTTAAGGGGGATCACATCCCGATCGCTATGATTTTTCCTCTCCGATGTGCGTTAATTGTGTCCGCTCCTATGATACGCAAAAGGGACATAATTTCCTCGCAGCTTTTATTCGTATAGCCTACATGAGTCTCTGCTTTTAGTATTTATAACCAGAGTATTATTATTTGTACAGAGTTATTTGTTAGATATATTTATTAGATATATTTATTGAGTAGAGATTATTATTTATATATCGCGAGATAAGTTACAGCAGTGGTTTATACTGGCTCAGGCTGCTTCAGACTGATTTACAATTGATATATCGTAAACGCGATACGCTGATAGCTATTGTATAATTTTGCGTGATTTTACGATTGCGTGAAACTTTTAGATCGAGCGTATTCGCGAATATTCGTTTTCTTGCCGGAGCACTGCGTTTACGAAACTTGCACCTCCGATCGTACAAGCACGGTATTTCCTCTGCGTCACGTCTATTACTTTCTACGTCTCCTCGCATTTAGAGTTGCAGTACGTCTACGTGTATTCATCCATTTGTACGCCGTCCTTATATATTGACCATAAAAATTCCAATCAAACGAGCGATGTCAGTTTAAACGATGCGTTTCCTCGATGCGTCCGCTTTGCGTTGCGATATCAAAGGTAACAAACGTGCGGTCGATTTCATTTTGCAGGAGCGATTCTACGACAAATATAGGCGAAGACCACCGGTGGCACTCGGAAAAGAAAAAGTAGTTAAAACGCCGCTCCGTCACGTCGTCCGCAAACGGATTCTGTAAATTGTCACCTCGCCGGAAGTCGTTCCGTCGGCCTGGCGAGCGATTCCTCATCTGTAAAATCGCGGTTAACAAGCGACCAAGCCCAGGGTGATATCTAAACATGCAAGACGCATTTTTGTAGAATCTATGAATATACACCTATATATGTATACACGCATATACATACATATATACATAGACAATAATTATATACCCGCTGTTACAGGATACAGTGCGTTCGCATGCATTTCAATAATTCATGATAAAACCGAGGAAGCGCGACCTTCCCTCGACAAACACACCGAGGGCAAATAGAAGCAGGTTTCTGCGAGTGAATCTCTCGCCGTGGACGAACTCGCAATTATTAATAAAGATCGCGTAAACGCAGGTGTAGGAAGAGAGAGGAAGAAAGAAGAAGAAGAGGAGGAGGAAGAAACGCGGAGGAGTTCGACGTTTCGACACCGCGGTTTCCTTAACGGACGGTTCCTCTCGTTCCTCGTCGGCGCAACGGCGGGTGATAGTAAAGTCTATTTTTGCATATAAACAAAGAGGCTGCCGAAATCTCTTCTATTTGCATTACGTATGCGTTTGCGCGATCACTTTCTCGCCGACTGTAATTAACGGCCGCTGCGTGCGCTCTCTCTCTCTCTCTCTCTCTCTCTTTCTTCTTTCGATCACTTCTGATGATGATGAGCGAAGCTCTCGATTACGGAAACTTGGGAAATGCGATCTTCTCTGAGCTTTACGTTCCTTTTTTCTTTTCTTAAATTTGCGTGCAATCTCTCTGCGATTGTAAATCGTAGGTCTTACGGGAGAGATAATTTCTTGGCTCTCAGAAGCGATATTTTTATACGGGATGCAAAAGAATCGCTCGAGCTTAAATTGGTCAACGCTCGGAATCAATGTCTATTTATATCGAATTCTGCGTTACGTAAAAACGCGAACGAATTCGTTCGGTTGGAACTTACGTGTTCGTTTGGAATGAACGAACGGGCGATTACCGAGCAGCGAGAAACGAGTCCTTTTAATTGTTACCCGTTTTCGTCTCCATTGTCTTCTTCGAAGAAGGGACTGGAGCACCACGATTCTTATACGTTGTTTGAGATGTGTCACAGGAGATTTGTTTCAACTCATGCGAGAACTTTTTGCGTACAATCAGTTGTCAAAAACTTGTATGAATATCTGCAATACTAATGGGAACATTAAACGCAAGAATTCGAAACGGAATCTGTAGCAAAAGCTTCAGTTCTCTCGTCATTCTTGACAAGCCCCGCCGCTTTCTGAATCCTCAGCCGTTCGCTGAAGAAATGCATGCTTGAGAATTAAGCTTAATAATCCTACAATTATATGACTTATATTCTTACAACTTTTATTAAAAATTTGATTATTTATGTTAACAATAGCAGCAAAATCTTTACTGACTTTAGAAAGAATTTCGATTTCTCCTTCACAAGAAATTTTGCGAATACATTTTGTAAAAGTAAAGTATAATATCATTTGCTATTAGGGAATGTTATATCTTTTGTTTAACTAAAACAATTTGGGATAATTATTGAATAGATAAATTTTTTTTATCAAATTAATTTTTATATTATGATCATTAAAATTCAATAATTTATTTCGTTAGAATATTTTTTGTTAATATACATCATGCATAGTTATTACAGCAATTTATAATAATTGAAATACATATAATGTTAATATTAAATGTAACACTTCAATAATTATAAATTCTAAATTACAATTGTATAAATGCTAAAACATAATCTAAAAAATATAATTATATCACAATAACAACGATCGTGATATTAAAATCGATTTTGCTATTGAATTATATGATTATAATTCATATTCGTGCACAAATATTTCTTCGTGTATCTTACCTCGTTCGCGATATTTCCCACGGCAGTTCAAATCGCCGAGCGGACGGAGTCGCTTCTCGCGGCCGTCGACAGATGAGGCGTGCAGTCACGGGGTAAAGGCCAAATTCACCGACCGCCGATTTGCTTACGCACGCACCTCGCGTGCCACGGCAGGATGTTCCAGCAGTCTGTCGCGCGCGATCATCACTCGTGACGTTGTATCGTCGGCGGCTCCTCTTCCTAACAAACGCATTCCCGCGAAAGTATCCACACGACTTTTCGTCCCGTCCCGTCCCGTCCCATCCCGTTAACGAGGTAACCGTGAAACATGCCGCCGCAGACGAATGTAGTGCCGCAGGAGAAGCTCGAGACACCGCCGAGCGGGATTAATGCCGTTCTGTTGGGACCACCCGGTAGCGGCAAAGGCACTCAGGTATCCTTTTGCGCCTGAAAAAAATTCCCGCCTTGTTATTTTTCAAGCTGAACTACTTGTCGCTCTTCGATGTGATAATGACTCTAGCGTGTAATCTGATCGATCGAATAAAGTGAAAATAGAATGATTGTGCTGCTTGGTATCAGTCTGTTCTATCGAGGATATCAACGATAAATTTTTTGTCCTCGTTTATGTCGTAATTAGGTTTTTGTAACAACTTGGAGATGTTTCCTTGAATATTTCTCAATTATAAATTGCTTTTTGCGTTAACTTTTATTATAACAATTATAAATTGCTTTTGCGTTATGCGAACTTTTAATTAAACTCGATGACTTAGAAGAATATTTCAAAGCTCACAGTCATGCTGAATCTCTTACTTTCAATCGCAAATATTAAATTGATGTTTGTTTCAGGCACCGCTGTTCAAAGACAGATACTGTGTATGTCATCTGTCCACGGGCGATATGCTGAGGGCCGAGGTCAGCTCGGGTTCTGCCCTTGGGGGTCAAATTAAGAAGGTAATGGACGAGGGTAAATTGGTCAGCGACGACCTGGTGGTCAGCATGATCGAGAGCAACCTGGAGAAACCTGAGTGTAAGCTTGGCTTCTTGCTGGATGGATTTCCAAGGAGTGTGCCTCAAGCAGAGAAGGTAGCCTGGAAAAAGTTTTCAATAAATACCAATTCACAGTAATATTGCATCAATTTATAATTTTCTACTCACAATGTAAATATGTATTACATTTATATTGAGTGAGGAATTATAATATTGATGTTACTTGGTGTTTACTGGATTTGTAAATTCTATAAAGAAGCTGAATTACTGTCTCTAACCAATCTAATTTTTTTGCATAGCTCGATGAAATGCTTAACAAAAGGAAAACGAAGCTTGATGCTGTAATTGAGTTCGGTATCGAGGACAAATTACTGATCAAAAGAATCACTGGCAGGCTGATACATCCAGCTAGTGGCAGATCATATCACGAGGAGTTTGCTCCTCCCAAAGTCCCCATGAAGGATGACGTAAGTAACGAAAGACATGACAAAAAAAAATGATGGACCTTCTGTATGATATAATTTGGAAAAGTATTTTTTTTACCCGATATAAATCGACGTGTTTGCACAATACTAATAAAAGATAAGTTTAACGACATACTGACCCTTGTGTATGATTTTGATAATATATCTCTATCGGAGATAACGCGTTGCAGTGTATTTTTAGTGACAAATACATATGTAAAAACTTGTTGGTTACGTAACTGAGTAAGTTCCGGAGTTTAATTAGAATCCAGGATATTGAAACAAAGTCTTTACCTTGACAGATCACCGGGGAACCTTTGATCAAGAGATCTGACGACAACGAAGAAGCTTTGAAGAAGCGATTAAACACATATCACACGCAAACGGCACCTCTCGTCGATTACTACGCTCTACAAGGAATCCATTACTACATTAATGCCGCCCAGTCCGCTGAGAAAGTCTTTAAGGACATTGATCAGGTCTTCCTAAAATCCACCAAGAAGAAGGGCTTTTTCAGCAGATTTTTTTAAAACACTGCCAATAGAAGCACTTCCCAAAATGGACTTTTTCGTTAAAATTCCATTCTCAGGATTTGGTTCCTCCTGAAGAAACGCAGGGATAATTGTAAACATGTGAAAATAGCATTTCAGTTGTCTAACGCTTGTCTAACACGTGGCAATACGTAAAAAAGATATGTAGCAGTATTTCATAGGCAGACACTGTTCTAGAGAGGTATAAGGTGCTACAATCGTGGATCGAATGCGCACGATTTATCGATACTAAGAAATGTAAAATAATATAATGCCTAATTACATTAGCTGAAGAAATCGACATTTGTATATAGTCGTTGAAAAGTATTCCACTCCGTTGTTACTACATTGTAACCGTGATATCGTCTGTTTTATATCGAATTACTGAGACTCTTTATATCTCTCGACATATTTTTGTTTTTCTTTTTGTTTTCCGCGAGAGCTTATCAGATTAAAGTATGCGAAACAACGGGGCGGGGAATCGACTAGAGGCGACCACGCACTATCTACAAATGCGCACATTTATTTTGAGCTTTTGATATTGTGTTACTTTTAGCATTAAACACGATCGACCTATTTTGATTTTTAATTTTTCGAAGGCTAAGGATCGAGTAATATAATTTCCAAGATGTTGTTTATCTTTTGTCATACAACCGAATAAAAGAGAATTATAATCATCTTAAAATAGATAAATTTTGAGTTAACTATAATTCTTGGATTGATAATGATGATAACGTCTAACTGCCACGTTTGAATAACGAGGGATTTATATGCGGACCTACGATCACATTGAGCCTCTTTGATTACTATGCTGAAAGAAACAGTATCAAAAATGCAAGAATACCTGTACAGACTGTACGCGGAAGAACATTGCAAAGTTACGTCTTGAAAACACGATTTTACGAGAGTATGGACAAAGTGCAACGCAAACTAGAGACCTATTTTACATAGAGAAAAAGAAAGCAGATAGATATATTTTTTCTGGTATAGTATGAACATTCTATGTATGTATGTATGTACACAAGACTCAAGAGCTCGATATTTTTCGAGAGAAAGACAAGTGTAAATCTGTACAAGAATAAATCACATGCGAAATCTTCGTGATATCTCAATCCCTGATATGGACGGGAATTTTAATCGTACGTATAATATCTTTCATTAGATAGGAGCATATTCTTAAACAACACTTTTCTTAAGTTTAATTTTAGTTTAACTATCATGACTATTAAGTTTTAATTTTAACTTAACTCTCCCAAGGGATTAGGAAATTCTCTAATTTTCTTAATTCTTAACATTTCATAGGATATATCTAGAAACTCAAACTAAGCAAATATAAATTAATATCTTTACAAATTTTATATACGTATATATAAAATTAATAAAATTAAAAAATAAATGATAATATTTAATCAGTGATTAATTCAACAGAATTTTTAAAAATAAAATTCCGGATTATTATAATTATGATTCGTTGTTCGTAATTTAATCTTTTTTCAATTATTGTTCACTTACTGTTTATTGTTATATCAGAGAGAAACCTGCGAAAGAAGGTATCGCCGCGATATGGTGAGTTCCAACATGAAAGATTTGCTTTACTCACATAAATATAAACTTATACTGTACATACGTGATAATGAATTTAATTAATCCCACGAAAAAGGCCGGGACGGTCGCTCTCAGGTTTCTCTCTGCAAATACATTGAGAGCTAAAGGATAATTCTACTCGTCGAAATCACCTTCGAACTTCCGATTTCGATTGGATGGAAAATCGCGCCGTCACTGTAGCAGAACTGGCGAGGCCGCGTTTCGACATCGCTCGCACATCTAGGCTCGTTTCATGCGCCATGAAAGTGAGGTGCTCCGTCTGTCCGTCCGTCATGGCGGAGAATGTTTTCGTTTCGTGATACGCCGACTCGCGATCGCATCGGGTCATCGATTCGGCCGGTCGCCGACAGAACGACGACAACGACGACGAGGATAACGACGAGGACAACGACGACGTTGGCTCACGCTCGATTCGGTGGAAGCCCGGCGATCATCCCGCAATCATGGACACGCGCGGCATCGAGGTCACGAATCAGCTTCGGGTGAGTGCGGCGAAATGTGTGTCCTGGCAAACGTCAGCGATACCGCGATATTCGCCCCGGGATCGTCCGGTTGTCCGATTGCACGGTGACATTGGATGTCCTGATGATATTCCAATTATTATGTAATCGTCGAGGTCCTCGGAAAGGCGCGCAACTCACGTTGAAGCTGTTGCTTAGAAATCCGGGCGCATTCCAGCCCCAAGTTTATTCATTTATTTACATAGCATTGATCCTTGTTTCTCCGTTTCTCTGCACGCAGAGGTCGAAATTAAGCTGCTTCTAAAAGGATAAGGCTTCCGTCTAAAAGGATTTTCGAAAAAGTTAGAAGACTGTCTTTGAGAAAATTGTAGTCGTTTACTTCTAAGGGTGCTTTCCAGCAACGACACTGTGTAACACAGTGAATCATTTCATCTCTCTTTAACATTCAGCAAACGACAAGGACAAAATGATACACTGTGTTACACAGTGTCGTCTGTGTACGTTGCTGGAAAGCACCCTAAGAAAGATGTTCTTGTTGACGAATAGAATTTGGATGGGAATCCAATTGCAAGGTGTAAAAAATCAAATTGTACGCCAATCATATTTAATTTTTTGCAAAAGAATGTTTTTGAGATAAATAGATTGGATGCTGCGTTTGTTGAAGGGACATCGATGTCTGAATTATTTCTTACGAGGCAACCTCAAATCATTAAAAATTGATTCATAATGACAAATAATTCAGAGAAGACATCCATTAGGATGTACAAAGTGTTAAAGTACTTAGCAATGTTAATTAGAATCTGCAAACAGAGAAAATATTATTAATTAAGAAGTACTTAAGAATTCGAAAGTTAAATATTAAATGAATAAGGAAATAAAGCAACATTTAATATATAATAAATTGTTTAATTGTTTAATATATAATAATTTGATTTTTGATATGCTCTTTAACTGCGAAAGGCTGGAGTCTAGAGTAGGAAATGAATGCATTTTACAGTTTTCATTAAACGAATTTTCCTCTGATGTTTTTCAGAGCGCCATTCGCGCCAAGCTTATGGAATTGGGAGTCCGTTACGACGAGGAATTGCCCGATTACATACTGGTAATGGTGGTGAACAAAAAATCTCGTCAACAGATGCACGACGACCTAAATCTGTTCCTGGAGGACTGCACGACTGTGTTTGTGGATTGGCTGCACGATCAGGTGCTCAAGAAATTGCAGAAGGTCACCGTGGCTAAGAAGAAATCATCCCGCGAGTTTGTGCCTACCGTGGTGGTGAAGCAGGAGGAGGAGAGGAAGAAGAAGAAGATATCGGCGACTTCGTTCCTAGAGGACCAATCGGTGGCAGAGCAGCCCTCGACCGCCGACAAGTCCGCGGATAAAAGTGTGAAGGGCGACAAGCAACTGCCAGCACAGAAAGAGCAGAAACAGCAGACGGCAAAAGTTGCCGTACCTAATCAAAACCCAGAACGAAGCCATAGCAGGAGCGCGGAGAGAAACGTAAAGGGTGTACAGAGCAAGAGTAAACCGGATGAAGCGTCATCGACGCACGGCGGCGGATCTCATCAGGATTCGGTCTCGAAGAAATCGCAGCAGAGCTCCGGGCGCGACGAGACCACGAAGGATGTTGCCGCGCCGGAGAATCCCGCAGCGAAGCTCGTGGACACGTACCGCGATCCAAAAGCGAGCGAGGCGCCGGACAGAAGTCTGAAGAGGTCGTTCGAGGTATCGAGTAGTCGTCACGATAGCACAGAGAAAAAGAGCAACGAGGCGAAACGCCCGAAGCCGTCCGAAGAAGAAAAGGAAGACGCTAACGCGTCCTCATCGTCCCCGGACACGGCTTCGAAGAAGCTCAAGTCCTGCGTGAATAAACCAAAGATCACGTCGGTCGTGTCGGTGAAGACTCGGCTCGGCATACCGTCGCCGCGAAAGAAGTTCGAGATTTACAAAGAGAAGGAGGGCAACGGCCGCTACCGGCCGTCGGAGAAGCGGTTCGAGAAGCCGCACCGCTACGACAATGCACGCAGCGGGAAGGGCAGAAACTTCGAGGCGGACGATCGGAGCTTCAGGCGAACCCGCGACAGCGACTCGTCGCGGCATCACGAGACCGTGAACAAAATCAACGACGTGAGGAGCCGAATAGAGAGCAACAAGAATGAGAGATTGAGCAGAAACGTGGAGTCTAGGGAGAGGATCTCGAATTCGGGCAGCAAGACAGACGTGTCTGCAAAAAAGTCCGTGTGCACTATTAAGGATCGTCTGGGCGTCATGGGCATCAACAGTAAAGTCCAGAGACAGTCCGTCAAGGAAGCGACAGACTATAGGAATAACCCGAAGAGCCTGGAGCAAGCGGGGAACATCAATAAGAACATCAAATATAGGCTCGGTCCATTGAAAAATAATTTCAGGCCGGTGCATAAACCAAGACAGCTTCGCAGCGGCGAGGACGATGAATCTTTAGCTTCATTGAATCCCGGCGCTGTAGGCGACGAGGAACAGGAGAGGAAGGAGGAAGAAGACGAAGCGGACAACGACGAACAGCTGACTGGACCCGTCAAGTCGCACATAGTCGCCGTGAACAGATCCGCAGCCTTCGCCGCTGCGAGGACCGAGAGGAAACGTATGAAAACGTTGAGCGATGCTCCGTTCAGCGCGAGTCAGAGTCACGCGAAATCGCAGGTGGATAAGATGGACAAGGGAACGTCCAGTGACGTGGACGAGGATACCGATGACACGAGGTTGCCGAGTAAAGTGATTGTTACGCCGAGACCTCTGAAACCGCTACAACCGACGCAAAAACGCGCCACGCAGTCGCTTTTGTTGCGAGCGGTCGCGGAGGCGAATCAGTCGGTCGTCAAGCAGAAGAATCCGGAGCCGTCTTTATTTGTGAGTTTCATTAATACATTGTAAATAATCCTCTAAATCGAGCAATAACTCTTTGTAACGTTGTAACACCGAGAATGATAACTATTCGATAATATATATATAAAAAAACGTTAAACGTCGGAGAAGAGAGAGAATGCTTTTTTTATCGAAGGCTCAATTTTGTTAGGACAAGAAGCCAGTCTTAAAGCGTCTTAAGCCTGCCCCGGCTCGTGATGTAAGTCAAAACTTGTCGGTACATTTTAATTCTAATAAGAGACTGGTTATGGAAAAGATTCAAGTCGAATTAAATACGATAGATCATCTGGATGTGGAAGACATCGAGCACGAACCTTGTAAGTCCCATCTCCGCGGAGACGTGTTTTTGCATCAGAGTTTGAAAGAGTTACAAGATCTATTTCGTATCCAATTTCACACTTTCGTTGGAACCTTTATTTATCGATCTTCCACTATTATTTTAAGATCTACGTATTATTCATTTCATGTATCCTTCGCACGCAATTTTCCAATTAAAAGATTTTCTTATAGAAGGCATACATAGAGTAATAATCGAAATCGAGCCTTCTTACACAGAGTCACGCATCACATCTTCAATCTTTCATTAATAACACTTACTAACAATTTACAAACAGTAAGAAGCAAATGATTATTTAGCTTCTAATAAATTTGTCAGAAAAACGTAGTAAGAAACTATATTTAAGATAAATAAAGATTCCAATATGACTTCTTTTGCGATACAAAGACTAACTAACTCTTTCATCCTTTCTTCCGCGGGATTTTAATTCCTCGCTTATTATCTAATTCGTCTAATTCGTAGATGTACCTCAACCGGTAACGGACGAACATATGGGAGTCGTGATGTCGTTGTTTCAAAGGAGCGACGACAATCAGAAATTCTTAGTCACTCTAAATGGATACAACAACAATCTGATGAAAGAGAAGCTCAGCTCTGAGGACGACGAGGAGCGGCTGGAGATGGAGGTAATTTCTTCCGTCACCTGTAAAGCAGTTCCCTCCTTTCCCTCCCCCTCTGAATTTTAATTTCCTCGCGCGCATTCTAGACGCACGATGTTCCTCCTCATGCTCGCAGGTGAACGAGGACGACGAGCTTGCACTGTTGACGACGCACAATGAGTCAATGACGACGGCGACGTCGACAATGTCAGTACAGGACGAGATGGAGATGAGTACATTTAGAATAACGGACGAATCGGAAGTTAACGCGGAAGATGCCAGCCCGAAGGAGGCGAGTGGAGAGGAAAACAACGAGAACTGTAACACAGAGAACGTGGATAAAATTGATGAGATGCCGCGTAAACGGAGAAAATTGAGCCCTATAGTATACAACAGATCTCACTCTCCGAGTCCTACACGACTAAAGTCTACCGCGTCGCTAGTGCCGAACGCACCATTAGCCGTCAAACGTATGCATCAAAATTTCTCTCAGGATTGTTTACAGCGAAATACAACGATATAAAGTATGTTATTATAATGTACTGCTCGTTATAATGTGCTGTTGTTTTCAGCTCCGGATAAAAAACCGTTGATAGAAAATACGGCCTCGACCGTTTTAGATAAATCCAGGGAGAATTGTAGATATTGGCCGAATTGTACGTTAGGAAACAAATGTGCATACCTTCATCCACCTGTTATGTGCAGGTAGCGTATCTTTCTAATTACATCTCAGAATATGAACCATTCTTTTCACGAATACATGATGTCAGAAAGCATTCAATTTTTTAAATTTTTATTAATTCTTCGCAGTGCTTTCCCGGCATGCAAATTCGGTGACAAATGCGCCTACAAGCATCCCAAGTGCAAGTTTGGTTTGTCTTGCACGAAGCTGGGCTGCGTGTTCTCGCATCCCGCCCAACAGTGCAAGTATCATCCATTCTGCACGAAACCGGCGTGTCCGTATTCTCATCCAGTTAGTTCCGCTCCGGCGGCGGAAGCGACGAGGGCGAAATTCACTTGGCGACGACGAGACTGAGCGTACTTCCACGGATGTACAAACCTGGATGTCATTCTAATCGGATCGAGGTTCTGATCTATGAAAAATTATTGTGTACAGATCAACAATAAGACGTAAAAGCTTAAGTAGCGTAAGCTAACATGAAGTTACCGCAGCCGGAGTTAACTTCGCGATTGAAGAATGCGTCTAAAAAAGGAATAAATCAGTACAATTATGATTTGTTACGTCAAATTATAGTTTTACTTTCTCTTAAATTGAAAATTCCGGCAAGACAGAAACTTTTAAAAAACTAAACAATTCATCATTCATCATTTAATCTCAACCCAGATTTAAAATAATTGTTAAAGCTTTAATTTAATTTAGGATGTGTGTTAAAGAGACCACTGATTTATATATATTATATATACTTTTCTGTTGATTACCTATCGCCTTAGAGTCTAAGACCGCGTGCGCCATCAGTCCGAACTGATCGATTTGCTGCCATTCTTAGATTATATATTCCATTTGTAATATGAAGAGAAAAGGATCTTAGTTTAGTCAACCAGGACTAACCCAGCAAGCGAAATGCTGCAAACTTTATGCAAAGTTTACAGCAAACCCGGGCACGCCTTTACAGCAAAATTGCAACAAGGTGTGTCCG
>VBVR01000673.1:5652-43690 GCA_011638315.1 Tetramorium parvispinum | reverse complement strand
GTAATAATGTGGCGTTAATCATTACAAGTGCAATTAATCATTAAGACACATCGCAGATTAAAAGTATAATTACGATAAGCTTAGAACTTATTTCAGCTACGAGTCTTATTTCTTTATTCGGAAAGAACCGCAGACATTGCGCTAATAAATACATAAATATATCGTTATATATAAAAAGTCTATTTTAACTTTTCATCATTCATCATTTTCTTTGTTTCTTGGCTGAGAAGGTTATCGAGAAAGGACCAAAATACAAATGACGTTAGGAATCATTCATATCTTACTATAATATATCGGAATTGCGAGTTAAAAATATGAAGTTACAAAAATGAATATTGTAAGAAGAATTTTTAGAATATAGTATATAAACGAGGGATTACATATAGCTTTTTCATGAAGTAACAACACGAGGCATCTCACATTTTGCTCTCCATTAAAGGCGACAGGTGCGCTTTCAGAACTATTTCGTTCGTCGTCACATCGACAGCTGACACAAAAAGGCGAAGACAGCCGATTAAATTATGTTTGTCTTTGGCGATGAACGCAGAATTGATCGAGACGCATCCATCGACCTTATCTTTCGAATTAACTTCGATTGATCGGCCAAGGATACAAAATACATCTATGTATATTTACAATTCTCAGTTCAATCCGCTGCAAAGGTTGGAGTTTTCATCTTTACAGCTTCTCTTCGATATTCGAGACGATCGAGAAAGAAATGCATTTTTACAGATCGGAAAAGCAAAAGTGATCACATCGAAATCAGTTTCACAAAAAACTGTAGTATATATGTGAGTCAGTGATTAAATAAAAGGACTAATTTTATATTAGATAATTATGTTAGTTATGACAAAAATCATTTTATTTTAAATATTTTTATAGAGCGTGACGATGACAATCAATGATTGGAATGGATGTATGAAGATCCTGTTTTGCTATTTTTTATAAATTTTTAATATTTCTAAAAGGTTTTCTTTCTTTTCAGCGGCAATTTCAACTTTTGGCCCGAAAATAAACAGCGTGTTTATTCACCCACTATACTCTCTGAATTTGGCACCTTGCGATTACTTCCTGTTAGCGAAATAAACCGTTCCAATCGTCGCTTGATTCATTATAAAATAATTTTTATTTTTAATAAAATTATCTAGAGCATCTTTCGCTTATCAAACAGCTACTCTTACCGCTATATAAGCTACTCGAGTTTCTAATTCTAGCTTGCGCGTCTATATACATTCCAATGCTGCATTTGCAAAATAAATCCAGTTTTAATATCTTTCTAAAAAAATGATCAGCCTTATTCTTTCGCCGGACTATATATATTAGTACTACATGAGAAAGAGAGAGACATCGAGATCGAAAGACGGCCAGTAGGTACCTAGTTTACGAGCCACTAAAAATACAAGAACGAACGGCCTCGCCCATACCGTCGTCGTCGTCGTCGTCGTCGTTTTCTCGTCTTCGTTGCCGTTATCCGCGAATGTCTTCGCCAAGGGCGCTGGCGGTGCTCTCGTTTACAATTATATAGAGTAACGACCGAGATACATGAAATTGAATCGCTCCAGTCGGACTGTCTTGCACTTTTGGCTCGATATCCTAATTTTCCGCTTAGTGCTCGTAGAGAAAATTCAATTAGTGAGAGAAATTTTTTTCTCAAAAATGAATGGGAAGAAAACACGTGCCTCAGTCCGACAAAACTGTACCGGAATAACGAACTTGTCTTGACGTCGAATTCGTAAAGTGGAGTAAGAATGTAAATAAACCGATGGGCATAATATGGAAACAGACTGTCGGTATGAAGAATAAACATAGGAATATATATTGATACGTATTAATCATTACTGCTGAGTTTGGTTTGTGTTTTATGTGCTGCGGTACGCGGAATTAGGTACATATATTTCGAAAATTGTTTCGAGAAAACAGCGAAATTGTCAGCAAATTATTAAAAGAAAGATTTAGCAACAATTATTTACACTATGTTATATGCATTATGATTCATAATTTAATTATAATTTTTATTTAAATACATTTTTAAATGCAATCTATTATCATCAACGCATTAATTATAATTCTTTCATTGTTCATATGTCTTTAAATGTCTACGTCCATTACTGAATAAATTTTGACGATATGACCTTCTCTCAGAAATAGAAGATAAAATGTTCGCGGGAGCGTACTTCGCAATCGAATAAGACTAATCGTTGCACGTGCGTAGAACATTTCCGCTCTATTCGTAAATCTCTCTGTTCAAGTTTATGCAACAGTCACTCATGCAATAGCTCGATAGCACAATCGAATATCATAGTTGCGATTGTAATTCCATGACTTCGTTTAAAAAGAAGAAAAAAGAAATATTGATTATAGAGTACACAGAATTCTTGCTGTTTTTTTAAATTTATTTTTCACTACAGACATATTGGATTATGATAGCGAAAAATTGTATAAAGCTTTTTTTAAACTGTCGAGATAAGTTAATATTTTTCTACATTATCATTCATCTATTATCATGCATATTATCATATTTGATAAATTGGGGAATATTACCAGAAACTTCCATTATTAAAAATTTAATTTTTGATTGTTTTATATTTTTGGCTAACATGTTTGACAGTTTGCTTCAAGTTTACAACTATTAATCTATGAACCAAAAAATGTTTAATTATTTTATCGAACTTCTTTTCAACTTATCTTATTTTTAGCTTATCTTACTTTCAACTTATCAAATTTCTTTTATCAAACAAGAGCTGCGTTTACAAAATAATTAATTTTCTTCAATCTGTAATGTAAAAAATAATATGATCTTTTGTTTTAAAAATCATAGTCCAACTTAAATTCAGAAAATTTTAATTTATCTGCATAAATACACACCTATTTATATTTTTTTAAATTCATTGACCTGACTTTGAGAAGGACCACGTGTCCATGCGACGTGTCCAACCGTAAAGAAGCAATTCTATATAAAATCAGACAGTAAATGAGCAATTCTGTTTTAATTTTTTCGGTTTTTTTATATAAATCGGTGCATAATATATAACGTATTTTATAATTAACGTATGTAAATTCACATGTTTAAAATTGATGTTTTTGTAATTAGTTAAAGTTACCGATTTTTTTAGATTTAAGATTTAAAAAGAAAAGAAAAAAATTCAATCAATCACCTCAAAGCAAAAAATTTAATGTAAACACTTTATTTTAAAATGTCTATTTAATTGAACGTATAAATTACAAGAGAGAAATATTTTAAAATGAGTGATCATTGAATTCTTTATCTCAGGTTGAAGTGTTTAGAATGTTTACATCACTTTGAATATATCGTGACATTTTAGAATTCGCACAAACTAAGAAATTTGATATCTCTAAGACCATCATTGTCACGGCATTGGAACTTTATATAAATACGCATGTCTCAAGTGTTATTATAACATTGTATAAATACACACATCTCAATGTTATACGCAAGTATAACAAAAAAGAAAAATTTATAGAAACTAAGAAATATGTGCTTATTTACTGACCGATTTGAAATCGCCTAAAGGCGGAAGAAGCATTCCCCCGCACAGTGGATATGAGTAATTTTAGATTTCTGGCCGAAAGGATGTCTAGGGCTCTCGAGAGACGCCGATACTGCTTTCGGTGTTATTATTACACGAACGATGCATCGCGCTGAATTTCACTCTCGTCTCGAGTGACTGCCATAAAATAATATAACATTTAATACAAATGAAATTATTTAATTTCTCTCACCTCTGCTAATTTCAATATTGTCGATTACTTTATATCGTGATTAGATTTTTTTTTAACAGATATAATCGTATTTATCAAAGATATCTCAGAAATGTGTTATCAAAGCAGCGATATAATCGCTATACATAATTTCCGAAGCGCAAATTTATTCCTTCCTATGATAACAACAGTGTCATGTTAATCGGTTCAGGCGATAAAGAAAAGAAAATAGAGACACACGAGCCACTAAACGGTAACCCAGAAGAAAAGAATTCGACACGAACGTACGGCGACATGAGCCGCGAGGACGCAGCCGCAGCTGGAAATAGGTTCGACGCGAGAGCTCGTCGTCTGGGTCCTCCGACGCTTCGCCAGTCAATTCTATCGTATTCTATCTCTCTCGATAATCGCTCTCCTTCTTTCTCATTCTAAGCAAGAAACTCGCGTATCAAGATTCCGCATCTTCATTTCTATAAAAGACCATTTATGTTGCATTCCTCAATTTCCATAAAAGTTTGCTCCAGTCTTTTCCTTTGATCATAGAAAGGAGTAATTCATAGACTAATGTTTGTGAAACGATTAGCTGGAAAGCAGCTTGACGTAAGCGTGGAGTGATAAACTGGGAAAAGGGGAAAGCTTCATTCCCGCAAATACGTCAAACAGATAGAACCAGATATCTGGAAATAGGTTCGGCACGCAAGCTCGTCATCATTAGGGATCCCTCTCTCTCGAGTTCTCTGGGATTCTCTGTTCGCTCTGATAAGGCTCGATGCATCATTCCGCGAAAGGGGAATTGACGTCGCCGAAGGCGATCTATGAGTGTGCAGGGTGGTCGTCACGGCTGGGACGGTATTATGTTTTCAGCGTAGATGATAGCCCTGAAGAAGAGAGGGGTTCTCAGTGGTAAGCGCGAAAATAACTTTAACGTGCGCTAAAAGCGGCGTTCACCGGAGCGCCAGCCTTGCTACAGCGTGTTTAAGAGGCGGGCGGATCTTTCGACGATTGTCTTCCGTCCTTCGGTTCGGCCGATCAATCTTGAATTTCAGCACGGTGTATTTTGTGCTTTATTCCCGATTAAGAGGATCACAGGTGAAAATCGTTAAAGAACAAGAATGTCCTTCGATCCTGCACGACAAATGTCTCCGTATCGCGCGCATTTATTTAAAAAAATTAAATGTTAACACTCTCATCTCGCTTTCACGCGGCTAAAGTTAGGGTGAATGCGGGATTTCGCGACAATGTATTTTGAGGTGTCGCGGTAAAAGTAAGCTTCTTCGTGCTTACCACGCGTTGGTGTGTTCGCGGCCGAAAATCTGGGGTCGATTATATCACTCGGTATTACGAAAAGATGATTCAAAAGAAAATCACGATGAGTATGCGAGCTCCTGAGCAACATGCTCCCGTGCGCGAACAGGTTGTCAGAAATTTTATCTCGTGTCGGAAACCTTATTCTTCGTTGCAAGATAACACTTGCAAATATATTATGTACATAACGTCCTTTCCGGTTCCTAATTATTATCTTTTCAAAACTTCAAGTTCTTTGAAACAAATATATGTGTGTACAAAATTCGGATGTAATACGTGAACAAACTATATTAATTTTCATAAATCTCGTAAAATTAGTTGCCTTATTATTATTAAAGTTACATATTAGACATTCAATCATATAGCATTTTATACGCCATAAAAATTTGATTGCAATATTTTTGCATCATAAAAATATTATTACACGCGAGTCTTAAATGAATTCGATAAACGACCAGATCAAAGCTGAATCTCTACGATCATCATTCGTGCAGTTCCGCATTTGCATGCGTCACGCTAATGAGTCAGTTTTCGCTATATATGTTTCCTGGATGCTCTAACAAGCACAGGTTCATAATTCGTCTTCCACCGAATGTGATAAAACCCGGAGACGTATACAAATTCGAACATTTATATATCCTTAAAACATCCTGAAATTTATCCTATTTTTTTAAATATTTTTTTTAGTATTTTTTTAATGCCCTAAGGACATATCGGCGCACTGATTGGATTTTATAAAGTTTTATAATTATTTTTGTAAAAAGATGCAGAGACATTCACCGATATTTATCTCGCCTATTGGAAAAAGAAAGGATTGTATTACATCAATTACCTTTGGGGAGCTTCGAAAAGCGTACACAAGGATGCATTTTGGCGCGTTGCCACGCGAGATGTGACCTTCGGTATATTCAGCATATAGTGCAATTCAATATCTTAATACATAAAAAAATGATATATCATTCAATTAATTCCGATATTCTTTTATGCGGCTAATTGATGTCGAAGATATACTTTAGAGCTTAAATTAATTAAAGTGTTTCACACGCGATATTAGGCTGCTAGATTAGCAAATTGGGGAGGCCACCTCGAGACGGGCTGTCCTACTAAGCGGTCGTAGCACTTGGCAGAAGAAGTAGATTTAGTACCTGTTAATTCTCACGTGAGGGTAATTTGCGGGAGTAGAACTATCGTTCATGAAGTGTGTATATCGATAACATCGAAACATTGTGAGATTATAACTTTGCAGAAGACTTGATCATACAAGAGTTTCTTTCTGAAGTGAAAGAGAGGTAGAATTGGAAGAAAAAGTTCGAAATATTGAATAATGAGCACAAAATTTTATTTTATTTTTTTTTTAATAATAGAATTCCTATATGTGCTTCGATTAAGAAACTGTCGCATTTTTCCAAAAATACGATGTATAGTGCTTTAATACTATTGATATATTTTATATATAAATTTGTAATATTGCTTATTAATAATGAACTTATAAATGGAAGCAATAATCATGTGCGAGCAACTTTCCGCGATCATTCTGAAAAATTATCACTTCTTTTACTGTACATAGAATGATTTCAATGGCGAACACTATTCCGTAACTCCAACTGTAGCTTTCATCAACATTCACTCGCGTTATATAATATATTAACGAGAATCCGGAAAATGTTAATACGTTTTCACGATTAATAAAAATAGATGAACTTAATGAGAAGAAATGAGAAGAAGTAAGAGAATCATAAAGTAACCATGTGATAGAGTGATGCAGTTTTATGAAGATAGAAATATAGAATGTCTGACACATAAAATATTCAGATCTTTAAAGAAAATCTGCTACACTTAATGAGATTAAATAGTCCCATTTTTTTTCTTGGGAAATTTTATACAGAATTTATATGGACATATAACGTGCACAGCTAAAGTTTCTTTAAGATCTCTTTGCTTATATTTGCTGTTTTCCATTTATCATAACATTTATATTTCACACATATTAGGTATTTTGTAAATATTATTTTCTCGCATATATCATGTCTAAATAAAATATTGTTATCAAATAATATGGAAATATCGTTTCATAGAACACAGGGTTCGTGGCAGTGTATTATTTATTCATTATAAGAAAATTTTTATCATTTTTATATACTGGTTTATAAAATGTATGAACATGAAGAAACACATTAAAAAGAAAATCTCATTTTTATGTTAATGAAATAAGAAATATAATTACACAGATAAGAAAATTAGACTTAAACATGCTTGCGTTTCGCAAAGTATGATGTTGCGAAAAACGCAACGTTTCATATCAATTCGAAAATCCATCATCAAGCGTGTGGTAACGGAGAAAAAAAAAGTTCACGTCGTCAAGTTCATCTTGAGCATGTTTAGCAATTGAAATGTTCACGCATACAACATTCATATTGGAAATATAACATAGGTTTTTAATTAGATAGAAAATTTTTACTATAGATATTTGAAGAGTTTCGTTCGCATACTGTAAAAAGCGATCGTACCTGTTATCGCGTGCTACCCCATTAGACAGATAGGGTTTGTTTACCGTTCGAGATCACGTTATAATTTGTGATAAGAACAAAGAAACATTACACGAATGTGGTAGAATTTACACTTACACCAATACACGGCAACAAAGTCCTTCTCGTTGAGGAGCCGTTCGAGTTGCTTGGCAGTGACTTCCTCGATCACCGGCTCGGCCTCCTTCTGCCTGCCGGCCGAGCCGCGGGACGAGGCCGACTCCTCAGCTTTCGTCCTTGCAGCGGCGTCAACGTGACCCAGAAGGACCGAGATCAATGCCAGCATGCTCAGAAGGATAATTGTTTTCGGGTGGTACATCGTCGTCGGCATCGTAGGGCCGCGGGTCGTAGTACTCCGCCTTCTTCTTCGCCAGCACCACCACCATCGGCCGAACCGTACCGCCGAACCGTCGTTCGCTGTCGACATCGCCGCACTGACTGCCGCACACCGGCTATTTTTGAATTTTCGGACAGCGTCAGCTACACAGGGAGAACGGCGTTAGGAACGACGAAGACGAAGTCGGAGATGATGACGACGACGACGACAACGATGATTAAGATGACGTCGCCGCGGTGTATTTACCAGGTGTTCCACTGCACTGTTAGAACTGGACCAGTCATACATGTGGGAATATTAATATGTCACACACCGAAAATGTGTAAATAATAATGCTTCACATGTTTCATGAATGAATTTTTAATTTGTGTCTCAAGATGCATGTGTGAAATGCTTTGAAAAATTGTGTAAAAAGCACACATTTTAATGCGTGAACTTGGTTAAACAATGCGTGAATTAGTCAAGCACTATAGTATTCACACATGTGTGATGCTCCTACACGTGTGAACATAATACTTATTTATTGGGAAAAGTCACGCATTAAGTATTGTATATAAGTAACGCATTTCACAAAGTCACACATTGACCATTCATATTATGTATCAGCTAACGTGCATCAACTATAATATGTAAAATATAATTATCTAAAAGATTTGTAGTACATCAATTATTAAAATCTCCTATCTTAAAAAAATTGTTACAAATACTGTATATTAGAATTGATATAGAACTGAAAACTGTAGAATATTTTATATTTAGAAAGTTAGGTTTTTTTTCAAAAAGAAAATTACATTATCTTTTAAAGAAAGGTTAAAAATCTTTATTATATATAAAAAGTTTAAAATCTGTTATTATACGAAAAGTATATTTTACTGATATTATAAGTATAAAATTTTATCTGTTATTATACAAAAAAGCGTCCTGTACATCACTTAAGAAATATATTGGTTTTTAATGCTAATACAATATTTATACTCCAAACTCTATCCTATGATTCCTTTTATATATGTATACATGAAAATGATATTTATAAATACACAAAAATCACATAAATTAATAGCGTTATCGAATGAATCACACCTCCAGCCGTGTGAAAAGTAACACACATTATTCCAATCAAACAGCTATTCGTGTATGAAAAATTCATACACGAATAGCTGTTTGATTGGAATGTGTATTATCACACATGTATTATCACAGATGTCTTAAAACAGGGGACACATGCAATAAAATATGTGATATTCACATTGCTTCTAACCGTGTGTACATTTTTGATCGCAACATTTTATAATAGAACAAATTTTTTATCTAAAAGGACGGAGCACTGCTATTTCAATCGCGATATAAAAAAAAGCATTGATATGTGCGCAATAATATTACTTAATTACGCGCGAATTGTAATCTTATGATTGAAATATTTGTAACAAAAGATAAGTATTTGAGTCTATCATTTTCGTGGACATTATGAAATTTAGCGGATAGTAATACTTAGTAGAATATTAATTATTTCTGTTAGAAGCATTCACTACTCAAAATGGAAATAATGAATTCGTAGATCATTTTACATATAAAAAATTACTATCTAATGACGGGATTCTTTCGAAAACTTATTCTTAGTATTTCCTTAAAAAGTGTTTAAGAAGATTTAAAAAAGCATTTTATCAGTTATTTTTTTGTTTAAGATATCGATGTAAATATTGATGGAGTGTGCGGGAATGTATATATACCGGTACGAGGACAGTTTGCCAGTACAGTTGATCAGTAACCTCGGTACACAACGGAATAGACATGGCAGAGGTGAAAGGGAAGTCACGTATTGCTATCGTCGGGGGTGGTTTGGTGTGTGAAATATAATTATTTTTCAATTTTGGTGCAAAAGGACGGTGAATAAGAAAAAGTAGTTATTGATCTCGTTTCAGGTTGGATCATTAGCTGCGTGTTTTCTTGCTAAAAGGGGCCATCAAGTAATTATTTATGAATATCGATCAGGTGAAAAATTTTACTCAAGTCTCGGAATTTTATTTGCTTATTTTTTCGTGACTTATTACTCTTAGAAATTCATATTCTATCCTTTATAATATAATATATTAAAACGCAGTAATATACACAATTAGTATACACTTGATATTTTTTATCAATATAATTTAATATATTAAAGTATAGTACATAATTCATATATGCTTGATATTTTTTATCAGTATAACTTTAGGATAAGATTGATCAACTTCAAGATATTATTTTCTAAATACATTATAAAAGTTTATATCTTAGAAGATTAGTAATCGCTTTCGCGCCTTCACATTTTTAGATATACGAACGGAAAAATCGAGTGGACAAAGTATCAACCTGGCGCTGTCATTTCGTGGCAGAGAGGCTTTAAAGGCAATTGGTCTCGAAGACGTTTTAGTGAACCATCTTGGTACTTCTATGCGCGGTAGAATGCTTCATGACAAAAATGGCAATTTGAAAGAAATTCTTTATGACAGCGTCAAAGGAAATGTGTGTTTTTTTGTTTTTAGAGATTAGAATAATCGAGATATTTTCTACATATCCACATATAATTTTGCTTATATTTTAAATATTTGTACCTGTCAATTTTATCTTACAGTGCATTTACTCCGTTAATAGGCGAAATCTCAACGTAATTCTATTGGACGGTATGTTCTTTCTTGTTTAACATAAATTCAAATTAAAAGATAATTTATTATAATAATACATAACGTTATAAAAATTTTGCGAATAAGTTCAATTATTTTC
Organism: Tetramorium parvispinum; assembly: GCA_011638315.1. NCBI lineage: Eukaryota > Metazoa > Arthropoda > Insecta > Hymenoptera > Formicidae > Tetramorium > Tetramorium parvispinum. The sequence goes on along the minus strand of VBVR01000673.1, from coordinate 33,046 downwards.
TGTTTATTTATCCTTTATTTATACTATATTTATTAGACTACATTATACCCAATTATTTATACTATAAAATATTTAATTTTTTATGGTTTAAAGATTTTTTTATAATCATTGTTGAGATAAATGATTTACTTCCCAATAAAATTAAAAATGATGTAAGTTTAAAACCGGCCGCGAGTATTTTTAATCTTTTAAAATCGATTTTTTCGAAAGTTCGAACTCGTAAAAAAATTAAATCCCATAATCAATTTTTATTTATCATCAATTTTTCTTTTTCTTGTCAAATCATTATTTAAAGCAATGAATCTTTCCATCGATTAATACTTAAACAAAATCAATTCACTGTCGTAATTTATTTAAAATAAGTATCATATAAATCATATCACAAATAAGTCAAGGGAATACGAAATAGAATGCGGGATGTGTTAGTTAAAAAAAGCTCCTCTGCTCCTACGTGATACTTGATGATGCCGTTATGTGCGAAGCCACAAAAATTCGTGCGTATCATTTTACTTGTGGCACCCGTTTTCTATAACGTAGACTTAAGTCGCGATATCGGGTAACTAATCTAAAATCTAATTTAAAAGTAAATCTCGTTTTGTTACTTTATCGATAGCTGCGGAAAAATATCCGGAAGTGCAACTCAATTTCAATAGGAAGCTCATAAACGCCGATTTGGAGAAAGGACAAATGAAATTCTTAAAGTAAGTAAAAATCATATTGTTATCAGATAAATTAATATTTTATTTTATTTAGCTAGTTTCTTTCAGTACGAATACGGGAACAATAGAAGATGTGGAAGCTGATTTGATAATAGGTGCCGATGGTGCGCATTCGAAAATACGAAAAATTATGACTAGAAAACCGCTCTTTAATTGCGCGCAAACATACATCGAGCATGGTTATGTGGAACTTTCTGTGCCGCGTAGAAAAGAAGATAATGAAGTGAGTATCGTAAAAAAATCTCTTTTTTTTGCGTCATGAGATTTTAATCAAGCTTTTTCAAATACATTGCCATATGAATTTATCTAAATTTCTTTAACACTTCAAGTTTGCGATGAGCGGTAACAATCTTCATATCTGGCCGCGCGGTGAATTTATGATGACCAGCTTGCCGAATAAGGATCGCACGTTCACTGGCAATTTGTTTGCTCCGTTTCACGTGTTTGAAAAGCTGAAAACGTCCGAAGCGGTGTTGAGCTTTTACACCGAGCACTTTCCGGATCTTCTACAATTGATCGGCAAGGAGAAACTGGTGGCGCAGTTTTTCGAAAAAGAACCGCAGGCATTAATATCAATCAAGGTTAATTTTAATTTTATATTATATTCTGCGATCACTCAATTTAATCGGATAAATATGATTTAACATTTTTTCGTGAGTCTTGCAGTGCAAACCCTATCACGTTGGAAAAACTGCTGTCATAGTCGGAGACGCTGCTCATGCCATGGTTCCTTTTTACGCTCAAGGAATGAACACTGTAGGTTTATTTCATTAATTGAGAACCAAATTACTTTGCGATATTTTGATACTTGAAGAAAAAGATTGAAATCGCATACATTAACAGTGTTTCTTACAAGAGATCTAATCATGATTAATGGAATTTGTTTCTACAATATCTTCCTTATCATTTGATTAGGGGTTCGAAGATATTCTAGTGCTCGACGAATTAATGGAACGCTATCATTCGGACTTTGCAAAAATTCTGCCAAAATTTTCGGAATTACGATGCGACGATGGGCATGCGATATGCGATCTCGCAATGTATAATTATCTCGAGGTATACATAAATTAGTAAAATTTATTTATCGCTTTATATGTTTATTAATTCAAAACTAATTCTCAAAACATTTCTTTCAGATGAGAGACTTAGTGACGAGAAAATCTTTTCTTCTTCGAAAATTTTTAGACCAAATTTTATACACCCTTATTCCCAGTTTCTGGATACCGCTTTATTTCTCTGTGCAATTTACTCGTATGAGATTTCATGAATGCATAGCGCACAAAGAATGGCAGGATAAGGTATGGGTAAGCAAAATAAAATGCATACAGTTTGAAAAACTATTTTTATATTACAGGTATTAAGAATGAGTGTTTTGTGTCTTGGATTTCTGATTTTCGCTATCTTAGCTGTGCCTTTTTTGCAAAATGCCATGTGAACTCGCTTACCAAACATCATTAATAAATTATAGTTTAATGATAAAGCTAACATAATTAATAATAAAATTTTTTATGTACTTAATCATCTCATACAGTTTATATTAGTTTTATATACAATGATGACATTTATAAAAAATTACTCACTTTATATATTTTAATAAATTTATTAATTATCAGTGTGTTTATTTTGTCATTGAGTTAAACACAGAAAGAAATACTTATTAATTATAAAATTATAAAAATTATATAAAAGAGTTTATGGCAATAATTTTATAATATTATATTACAAATGTATATTACAAAAATATTTAAAAAATTGGCTTTAATTTCAAAATAACATTAATTTTAATAATCTGCTTCTGACATATAATAATATATACTCTGTGCAATACAAAAATCGCAGCAATGACACCATATAACTATATCCCATTCAATATATTACTTTTTTATAAGCAATGTATAATTAAATATTATTAATACAAAACTCACCTAAGTATTGAGAATCTTTATAAGTAAATTATATTAAGATAAAAAGTTAACAATAGTATATATTCAAGTAATGTACAATTAAATGAGCATAGACTCTTTTTTTGAAATCTCTCTCTTTTTATATCTTTATAACAGTAGCAATGAAAATTTCAAAATAATAAATTTTTCATTACATTATTACAATATTTAAATATATATACATCACAGTTCGAGAGTAACATTTTCTGAATTTTTTATATAATTGTGCTTTTGCGTTTCAAAGAGTTCGACTAAACCATTCATAAATTTTTGGTGATATTCGTTGATCTGCTCAGTTGTAGGTTCCGCTATTTTCGGCAATTCAATAGGACTGCCAACTACAATGAAAAGAAAGTTAAAATTTGAATCCAAAATTAGAGAATAAAGAATTAAAGAACAAAATATTTAATAATTTAATATGCACATTATTTTTTTGTGTTATTATTGTGCATAAAATTGTGAATATACAAAAAACTTTACCGACTACAGTGACAGGTAATCTTTTCGGAATAAGACCAAATGTATACTGAAAGAATCCTCTGCCCGAGAAAACGACGGGTGCTAGTCCAATGAGACCTCGAATATAATTCTGCATGCGTCTGAAAGTCGATCCTTCCGGACGATATATTTGATTGAATAAATCCGTTTCACCAAAGGAGAAAACAGGAACCAATGTCGTACTGAAGCACAAAATTAGATTTGAGTCATATTGAAGATAGGTAGTTCTAATGTATGATTACTATCATGTTTTTCTTTTTTGTTTAATTGTTAAATTTGTTTAATATCGATATATAATTTATATTTTGTGAAACCTAATATGAATAGATCAAGATGTAAAATTTTTTTCTTGAAATATAAATATAATTGAAATAAATACTGCCATGAAAATACGTATAATTTATATCGTATGCTAAATCGTTTTTTATAACATTTTCTAAAAACTACATATGTAATTGTAAAAAAGATATATAATCATTACCCGTATTGTAGTGCTAATTTCACGAAACCTTTTCTTCTTTTTATAAGGATACGATAAGTGCCTGGTGTTGACTCTAGTGATTCGGAAGCACCACCAGCGATAAGAACTGTAGCTCTTCCGGTTTGCGGACTTTTCGGTGGAGTCGATAATAAATGAGAAATACTTCTCTGATTAGAAGCACAGGAACCTATAAACATTTATTGTTATAATTAATTAAATTACGGAAAAGATAAGATATACTGAATACTTATTATTGATTCAAAATTTATATATAAAAGAACTTTCATCCTTTTCGAAGCATTACGTACAAACTATCATTAAGACATGCATTTTTTCTTATTAAGAAAGTAGCTTAAAACAATCTTGTCTATAGACAAGAAATACATACTGTTTTAATATCATTTTTTTAAAATATGATATTATAATGCTAATGTATTTATATTCATTGCATAGATGTCGAAAGTACATAGTATACTGTCGCAAGATCTGCAGTTAAGCTAGAAAAACTTAATGAGAAAATTATTAAAAGTTTATACCTAAGGAATAAGGATATTCTCTGAATATAGGTACTTTGAAGTGTTGATCAAGAGTAATTGGACGTATTTCTAATCCGGGAAATAACTCCTTGCATCCCAATACATCCGTTGCAAACGAACCCATTATTCCCATTGATAAAACGCCATGAGGTACACAGACAAAAAGATAAGATTTGTTGGGATTTAGGTCCACCGTTTTTACCAATTTTATTGGAAAATAATTGCAAAAATAACGCCAAAATGCGTTATTTCTTGCCAATCTTGTCCATATTTCACTGAAATATAAAGTATATATCATTCTCTGAACATTAATAAATGTCATAAAATGTTTATCTCGCGGTTGATATTATTCTCTTACATAAGATTCAATGAATATTATCTATTAATATATTTTTTACTTATTTGCTACATTATATTGCACTTTATACTGTGTTGCATGAATAATTACACAGCACACAAAAAAAAGTGGTTTGGCCTGTATACTAGACTAGTGTATTCCTATGTATTTTGACCCGCTGAATTCAAATCCGAGGTCAGAATTAGTAGTTTAGCTCCTTGTTCCGATCAAACCTCAAAAAAAGGTCAAAATTCCGTAAAATTGGTTTTCCTACATGTACCCTTCGGAACAAGGAGCTAAACTACCAATTCTGACCTCGGATTTGGATTCAGCGGGACAAAATACATAGGAATACACTAGTCTAGTATACAGGCCAAACCACTTTTTTTTGTGTGCCTGTGTTATTTTTAAGAGATTGTCAAGATTTTTATTTATTTACAATGTCGATTATATTTTAATAGAGATTAATGGTTACCTTCTACCGCCACGGTCACAAGTATCCCAATCGTAATACATCCAAAGGAAATATAGTAGCAGGAAGTAGCGTATTGTATCTGTATAGAATAGAAGGTAGGCCGTAATTAGGTATCCCCAGAAATTACCAAAAGCGGTGACAAAAATCCATATTGCAGCGGCCAACGTTTGTAATCTTCTTTCGAAAGGTACATTCAATGGTGCAAATTTCACGCCCAGAATTTCCATGTTTTTCCCCAAGTCTTCGTGTCGAATTCAAATCATAGGAAAAAAACCGGTCCTTTTCTTCTAGTTTACCTGCCTGTATATCGGTCAATTAATTTTTTTTAATAGAAACTCTATGCCTTTTTGGTTCTTTTGTCAATAACCGGTTACGCGTTTGCTTCGGCCGTGGATCTAATATAAACTGGCACTTGATCAAATGGATGCACAAAGTCTATCTTTGATTCCTGTAAGAAACGGACTTTGTATCTATATCTATCTTATTTTCGATAGCCTTCTAAATCGCAATTAATCGCAAATCGATTTTTTGTTTAATTTTTTTTAACTTAATTTCATCGTAAACTTTTCTGCTAGCGCCATACTTATTTCATATATTTACGTAACAAATATGACGAAATAAAAAATGCATCAGCGTTATTTAAATCACATTGATTTACATATTCATTAGTACGTTGAAAAATAAATCGCGATCGCGCAAACAAATCATAGTTTCTTTCACTTCTTTGTCCGAGCTTTAGGTTTTTTTTTTACTTTTTTCCCTTATAAAATATTGATACGACCAAATACTAGATTTGTGCACAAAATATATAAATAAATACTTTACGATATTTTACAATTTTATTTAAATGAACTTACTGTTATGGTTCTTCCACAAATTTTACTGACTGTAATGGTGCCACTGTTATATTCCCTTTGAAATTTTTAAGAATATAATATACCTTATCGTTATGATAACACTTTTATGTTATCATTTGCCACAGATACCAGCGATTTCAAATAGTTATCTAAAAGATATACGTTTATATATTTCACCGATCGATTACATAAATAGTTTTAATAAAAAAAAAAACGTTGCTTTCGACAATAATATGAAGTACATCAAAAAGTAAGGTCCGGCTATAGATAGACATATGAAAATACAGGTTATGAGTATCAGTATACTAAACATCAGAATATCTCGAATTTCACATTATCAGTGTATTTTTCAAAGCGCTCAGCAAATAAAACCGAACAGATGAAATCTACTTCAAATAAATTTGTGAATGAAAAAATAAAAACTGATTATTATTACTTAGTGAAATATTATTTTTCAAGTCCAAACTTATTTTTACACAAATTCTCAAACATTGTGAAACACATTCAACTTAACGCAACTGACGTACGAACCCTACGTTCTAAAATTCGCACGCTCATACTCCGAATAGTTTGATTACACAAGATTCACGCCTTTCAAATTTATTACCTAGATTCCTGCGACCGTCTCGGGAAGTACAGAATTTTAAATGCCACTTTTTCTTTTGGTGTAGCGCGAGGTCACCGACTGTCGTTTCCTACAGGTGAGGCGGTGCGTGTAGTGCAGGCGACCACGTGTGTGTGCCGTGCGTAAATATATTTATCTCTGCGACTGCTTCCACGGAACGTTCGGCACGGCGTCATCCGTCTTACTGTTGGATTTTGCCGATAGCATGAGGAAAAAGTATGCGAGTCGGAGCACACATGTGGTCACACGCACTCATTCACACACACTCACAAACACATAGGTGATCGTCCGTGAACGAACGTTCCAATGTTCACGGACGATCCGCTCGTTTGAGTTTTAGCATAAATCACAAACTTCAGTTTTCATCATTTAACTGTTGAAACACAGTTCTTTAGATTATGAAACGTTAAACTAATATTTAATATTGTTGTGTAAGTTTTGTACATTAGTAATCTATATAGTATTGCATAGAATAGTATTTCTCAGACACACAAGTGATATTCAGATTTCTGTTTCTTTGACAAATATTTAACGTTTGCTAAATAATATTTACAGTTTTTATGTAAGGACATATTATAATATACGTATTTAAAATTCATATCTAAGATATATTTGATTTAAGTCTGAATTTGAATTAAAAGTGTTTCACGTTTCTTTAATTATTACATTATTATAATAAATCTTAGATAGCAAGCTGACATTATTGATCATCATTTTAACGTCCTATATTAATACAATCATATACCAAATGTTATTAATGAATTGTGTCATTAATAAATAATCATTAATAAATAATGAAGACAATATAATTAACAATTAACTTTTATAGAACTTTTCTTTATATTTAATTGTCTTGGATAAATTTAAAAATTATATACAGTTATAATTATATAATTTATTTTGTATATAGTAGTAACAATTTAAAAAATTATTTGAACTGCTAAATATAATAATTGTAATGAAAATTAAAGTGAATGATATAGAATTTATTATATCAAGACTTCATCAAATTATTATACTTACTATATATATTTCAACATATCTTGTACAAATTAATTTTTATTGTATTAATTTTATTAATAAATATTATAAAAAATATAAAAATATGTTATATTTTCGAAGAATAATTTCAATTAAAAGAACTATATATGACGAGATGCGCTGCTGCGTGTCTCTTAACAATTTAACATATAATGTAATAATATATAAAGAATACATATTTGATATGTATACTTGATAGTAAACATATCTCAAGATTAAATTTTATACATGTACTTTTTATGCGTATTTATAAATCTTGATTTTGCTTTTAATTTGTATATCAAGATTTTCTAAGTAAAAAAGATTAAACGAATAGCACAATAATATATACAATTAAAATGCATTACTCTTATAAAATTTTGTTTCTAAAGAAATTTTTTTGTATTTTTAAAGGAGCAGCAATCTTTAGAATAGAAACTTTAAGAAATAGAAATAAATCTATATTCTGACTTATATCACACATATTCGATTAAATACGTATTATACGTTGAGATCGAGAGTAACATTCTCTGCATTATTTATGTAATTATGCTTCTGTGCTTGAAAGAATTCAACTAAATGTTTTACAAATTTGTCATGATATTTGTCAATGTCTTCAGACGTGGGATCCGGTATTTTCGGCAGTTCGAGAGGACTGCCAACTAAAATGAAAAAAGAAACATAAAAAATCCTAAATGAATAATTATATAATATAATATAAATATAATGTAAATAAATATGAAAAGAATTTTACCGACTACGGTGACAGGTAATCGCTTCGGAATAAGACCAAATGAATACTGAAAGAATCCTCTGCCCGAGAGAAAAAAGGGTGGTACTCCAATTAAACTGCGAATATAGTTCTGTATTCGTCTAAAAATCGATCCTTCTGGACAATATATTTGATTAAATAAATTCGTTTCGCCAAAAGAGACAACAGGAACTAATGGTGTGCTAAATAATAAATTGTTAAAACTCATAAAATTGTTAAGTTTGATGAATAATCATTTTATATGATCATTATAAATGCTTATCATTCTACGACGTATGATTCAGATTTCATAAAAACTGTTATGAACAAAATTGATATTATTTTATTTAAATTGTGATTTTGGCTGAACATTAAATGCTATCATAAAAATAATTCACGTATACTAGAAATTATACTTGCAAATTATATGTATATGCAAACGTAAAGAAAGTGTGTAATCGCTCACCCGTGTTTTAGTGCTATTTTTACAAAGCCTTTTCTTTTTTTTATACAAATACGATAAGTGTCCGGTATAGATTCCATCAATTCAGCTATACCACCGACAATAAGAAGTGTAGCTTTTCCAGTATATGGGCTTTTCGGCGGTGTCGATAGTAAATACTCGATACTTCTCGCGCTAGAGGCACAAAAACCTATATGCGTGAAGATCATCTTTTTGTTATAATATTATCTTGAACAAAATGTATGATAAGATAAACAGTAACTATTAATTTATTGTATTTAGATATAAAATATCTCTTTCCGCGCTTAAATTATTGTTACAATAACGTATCACACAAATTACATCTTCTCAATGAAAAATTGGAGCAATCATTTTTTACAGATAAGAAATATACTGTAACGTAACGTAACGTAACGTAACGTAATATTAACATATAATACGCATTAATATAATATTGTATTACTTCCTTGTATTTTACGTCTATGTATTTTATAAAATATCAAAAGCATTTATTATAAGATACATTGCTTATTATAGACAAAGGAAACTTTTAATGAATAGAAAAACTATTAAGAATCTTTACCTAAAAAGTATATATAATCTCTGAAAAGGGGTACTTTGAAGTTTTGTTCAAGAGTTACTATACGCATTTCCAATCCGGGAAATAGTTTTTTGCACTCTACTGCGTCTGTTCCGAAAGAACCTGTTACCCCTATTGAAAATATGCCATGAGGTACACAAACAAAAAGATAAGATTTATTGGGATTTAGGTCCACTGTTTTCACTAATTTTAATGGAAAATAATTACAAAAATAACGCCAAAATACGTTTTTTTTTATCAGTCTTGTCCACAATTCACTGAAATATAAAATCTAATTAGTCTTTACTGGTAAACATTAATAATTGTCATCTTCATAAAGATTTTTATCGCGCATACATACGGCTATTTTTTTTTATAGTTTCAGACTACCCGTCAATTCCTTTTATTTTGAAAAGTAGTGATGTCGGAAAGTTGAAAAGAATATGTTTATTATAAATGCCTATTTGAAATTTCTGATGATGGTACCTTTATTGGAAAACGTGAAAAAAATTTCCTAACATTCCTTTACAAAATAAAAGAGATAGACAAGTAATCTAAAACATTCCCTATAAAATTCAATAAATAATAAAAATAGACTTTTTACTCATTTACTCTACTATATTGAACAACTGTCTTCAAGTAATTATCAAAAGTTCATACAGCGTCGATTACTTTAATATAGAAATTAATAGAATCATTACCTTCTACCGCCACGATTACAAGTGTCCCAATCGTAATACATCCAGAGAAAGTACAGCAGCGCGAAATAGCGTACCGTTTCTGTGTAAAATAATAGATAAATCGTGATTATGGGTCCCCAAATATAACCGAAAAGGACTGTACATAGCCATATCGCAGCAGCCAATGTTTGTAATCTTTCTTCTATAGGTACATGTAACGGTGCAAATTTCACGCCCAAAATTTCCATGTCGCACGCTAAATTCTCGTACAAAGTTCAAATTATTGTAAAAATCCGATTCTTTCCAGTTAACTTGTACACTATAATTCACCTGTAGATAAATTTTTAAAGGTAATTTCAGAAATTTTAATTTGTCACCTCACATATGCAGTCACAGATGCAATCTGTCTTACGGTTTGCATACATTTGAAGCGAGATATTACTCTCTTGATGTCTCTTGATATAATCCTCTTTTTCTCTCTCACTCTCTCTCTCCTGTTTAGAAATTATATCTTTTTATTTAATTATAATTTATTATAGTTTAAATTAATTTAGTTATAAATGTCAGTTCCGAGCAGAAAAACTCTAATGTAGCATTTTTATTTTTTCAAAACAATTATTTGTATCCACGCTATGCTTGTTTTTAAAAGCCTTGATTAATACAATTCATTATTTATGAACATTTATCTATAAAATTTATTATGAGTATTTATGAATAAATTTAAAAAAAAACGAGTTTTTTCTCGTTTTGTATAATATTACGTTGCAACATGCTAACAGTATGCTTACAATAAAAATTGCTATTTAAAGTTTTTATACATTTGTTTGTTTATACAATTATTAATAAATAGTGATTGCGTAAATAAATCACAATTTTTTTATATTTAATTGTATTGAGCTATAGAAGTATTTTCTTTTTTCTTTTTTTGGTAAAAAGTTAAATCAATTCGAATACAATAACTTTTCTGTAACATATAAACAAACAGTTTTACAAATAGACAAAATGTATAAGAATTCAAATAATAAGATATTACATGTTATTGAAATTTATTTCTTTCAATACATTCGTGTAATAAAATAAATTTATTATTTTAAGCATAAATAAATTTGTTCTGCATGCAATATCATGCAGTAGCATGCATGTAGTATCATTCAGAACATATTTACACTTTGCAATAACATGTTCTTTAATTCATATGAAAATTATCTTCTATTTCGAATATAAAAACATTTATAAGTAAAAACCTGATCTATAAAATATTAGGTCAACAAATAGTTCTGACCTCTTCGAATTAATTTGCTGTAACTTTATTTTGAATTCAAATTTTTTTCTCGCTACTTTGAGGATTTATAGTATCAATTTTTAACATTAAAAAAAATCGCATATGAAAACCTTGCTAGAAGATATAATCACACATAAGTGAGCACGATGTCGTCCGACAACCACGTAAGGCACTGTATTCTGTTCGCTTTTCAATTGCTAAAATCCGGGAAAACTGTAACTTCTGAGCATTATCAAGAACAATTGATGCGTTTAAGAGACGAAATTGAACGGAAACGACCATATACTGGCAAAGGAATTCGGTAAGTAATCCTGTTACACAATTACACAATAATGCACTGCCCCATGCAGCGGTTGCAACCAAACAGCACAAAGGATCGAAATAACTCGATTCTTTGTGCTGGAAGTTCTCCCACCTGCGGCCTGTTCTCCAGATATGGCCTTCAGATTTCGGCCTCTTTCGTTCTCTGCAACGTCATTTTATCGATACGCATTTTCAAACATCCGAAGAGGTCCAAAATTGTATCACCAACTTTATAAAATTAAAACCATCATCGTTTTTCCGAGCAGAGATTCGCCAGCTGCCAGAGAAATGGCAGAAATGTATCGAAAGTAATGGAGATTATTTTTTTCAAGATTAATATGTATTTTGATTTTGTATGAATAAGTATTCAATTTTCTGTAAAAAAGGATCAGATTATTTGTAGATCCAATAATAAAAAATATAGATAATGCTCATTTTTAATTTAATTTTGTTAATTTAAATTTCATTAATTTGAAATGTTTACAATAATTTAAATCTTTCTAAATCTTATGTTATTGAGGTCTTTTGAAGTTATAGACACAAATTTAATACTGATAAATTGTAGAGAGATAATAAAATAACTTACTTTTAATTACTTACTTACTTGCACTTACTCTTTGCTCCACAAGAAACTATATTTTCGTTCAAAATTTTTTTATGTTTAAATTATTCAAACAATTAAATCTTCTGATATTGAGAAATAAGTTCAAACAATTTAACGTATTAATTTCCGCGTAATTTTATAATTTTCTACGTAAGCTGTTCCACGTAAGCTGTTCCACACATATGTAAATTTATTTAGATGACATTCACACTTTGACATTCATATTTTTTCTCTTCAACTCACTAGTTCAACTCATTCAGCTAGATCAAAGATAAAATTTTTGATCGCACTCTTTTCTTTGATATAGTATTAAATAGTTGATTATTTCCTATAGAGCTGATAATATTGTCTTTACAATATTGTGGTAAATATATATTCCTTTGGACCGCTCCAAACGTTATCGATAGAAAATTTAACTTTTATTGGAATGTGCAAGAACGATAGTATATATACATGAACCAATTATATGCAAAGTTATTCGATTGTTATTTATTTTGATCAAGTCATGATGACTTGACGGCTACAAATTCAAATAGAAGTTCGTGACATATATTCGAACATATCAAAGCTGTACGTTTAAACATTTGATACAATAAAATCACTGTCTTCGAAATTATTGTCTCCTCTAACTTTATAAGAGAAAAATTAAAATATTCTAAAACTATTTTATTAAATTATAAAATATTGATAATGTAAGATCACAACATCGTAATGTTGTGATCTTCTTTATTTACGTTTTAGAACAATAAATAGATTTCATTTATTCGACAAACTTATTGTGTTTCCTAAATTGGAGATTATAATTTTGCAATTTATCAGAATATAAATCACTGCTAGATTTGAAAACATGTATTTTTTTTTATATATATTTTTATTGCAATCTGTTTTACTTGGGAAACATTTAGCAATAGGTTGGGCATAGTTTGAATTTGTCGTGGACGAGCAAGGTTCATTAACCCAGTCGTATTAGTGAAAATTTTATATTATTATACATAGAGGTCTGAATTTATCCAACTAAATCTAAGGGTATTTTACGTTTTAACCTCCTTTTAATTGTGATATTTTTTGCGAGTTGTTTGACCGAAGAGTTTGAATGGTCCAATAGGAGTATGACATGCTTTTGCGCGTATGATTGTATTTCTTCCTTTACAGTCGGAATGTGTAAGTCTTGATGAATCTGGTCATTAGAAATGAACCAAGGAGCGTCTACTATTATTCTGAGTACTTTTGATTGGAACCTCTGTAGGATTTCGATGTTGGAGTGGGCTGATGTGCCCCAGAGTTGTATCCCGTATGTCCAAATTGGTTTTAGTATAGCCTTGTACAGAAGTAGTTTGCTCTCTAAAGATAGACTTGACTGTCTTCCAATCATCCAGTACATCTTCCTGAATTGCAGGCCTAGTTGTTTCCGTTTTGCAAATATGTGGTTACGCCAGTTTAAACGTCGATTCAGATGGAGTCCCAGGTATTTAGTCTGAGTTACCTTGAGGTATTTGGATGCTATTTAGCGTTATTGGTGGACAGGTTTCTTTTCTGTTAGTAAATGTGATGTGGATAGATTTTGACTCGTTCACTTTTATACGCCATTTCCTAAGCCACATCTCTATTTTGTGCAGATTAGTTTGTAGGATATGAGTTGCCTTACTAAGATCTTCATGTGTCGCTAATACAGCTGTGTCGTCTGCGAAGGTGCCTAGTGTGGTTTTGTAATAGGTTGATAGATCCGCCGTATACAGGTTATTATGGATACAAGATAGGTCCCAAGACACTGCCCTGACACCGGCATGGATTGCATGTATCGCTGTTGTTGCGTCTCCATACTTGACGTACATATGTCTCGTGTTTAGGTAGGATTTTAGAAAGCTGTAGTAGTTTGTTGGGAGTTTAAGCTTAATCTTGTAAAGGAGACCATCATGCCATACTTTATCAAAGGCCTGAGATACGTCATTCAATAAATACAGCGGAGCAGTATTGTTGAAAACATGTATTTGAAGCGAATTGAAATAAAGTAAGAATATTTCATCGCGTTTTAGTATTAAGTTGTTGAAATTGTTCGTACAATTTTGCAGTTTGTAACGTCAACGTGCAAAATAAAATACATATGTATATATAAGATAATATAGTTTTTATTGAAATAATATGTTCATTGTATTCTATAAAAAAGGATACAACGGAGAAAGAAGTGCACCTGTTAAAAGGTCGTGCATCGACATCGAGAAGAAACAATAAAGGATAAATGACTTGAGTTTTGCTCAAAGGGTTTGTCATTAATAACAATCTATTCTTAAGTACTATAGAAACGCGATAATTAAGGAAATATAACTTCCTAGGTTATAAAATATTCATAACCAGGCTGTAACTGTGATATATTACTAATGACTACGTAAAAAAGATAACTAAGCTTAGCATATAATTAATAATTGTTAAGTTGACTTTTGTGTTTCAGCACTTTTTTCTAGGTCTGAAATAAATTCACAATATGTGATTTTCAACAATATTTCTCATACATTACAGGTCATGATAGTGCGTACGATCGCGAAGCGTCACCACTATAATTATGATTCTTTCTTTACTTTTATCACGATTCATATACTCTTGTATTAATTTGGCTTAAGTGCAAGATTAGGAGTAACAGTCTTCATATAAGCGATATAACACGTACTAGTATTTCATGATACTCGTATGAAAGAGTTTATCAGATTCAGACTAAAGAAACACATATTGTTTTATTCAAGAAAATATACGCAATAAACGAAATTAATACGATAAATTACAATTTAATTCGTCTATGTTTTCTATAAATGTTATATTCGCTCAGTCGCTTACTAAATGTGACAATAAGGAGTCTTATATTGAACTTCGAAAACATATACTATTCACCATTTTTATTTTAATCACTTCTATATAACTTGATATTATTTTAGCCGACTTTTTGAACACCGTTCATATCGTTGATTATCTCGCTTTTTACTATCTTCACTTACTTAATCTTTTCTCATCTCGGAACAAAGAATTTATTATGAATATCTTGTGCTGCAAAATCTATCATATATGCTATAAAATATGCTATAAAATTTATCTGAAAAAAAAAATCTTAAAACTCATAACCTGCTTCCGTAAGATTCATAAGAACTTATGAGTAGATCTTCAATTCTATACGTACTGTATGTCATATTCTATGCTCAGCTTTTTAAGATCGCTTCGTAAACTACGATTTTATGATTTTATGATTGATTCATAGATTTGGTTAGAATTGCAGCATTAATCTTCGTCTACATAATTATATCTTCTATTCACGATTTGAATTTATATGAGTTTTGACTATATATGAACTTTGACTTAAGTTTAATTTAATTAGTTTTATAATGTTTCGAACTATGATGTGATTTTTTTATAGATCCAGTTTGATTCGCGTATTCGTCCGATTTTTCTATATTACTTTAGATTGATTTTTTTATTTATAATACAATTGACTTATCTCCGTTTCTCAACTTTTGATTTATTATATTGCTGTATAAAAGTATAAATACGTATATAAAATCAAACAAGAGCTTTTAAAATGATTAATTTTATTAATTAATTTTATTAAAATTGTTGATATCAGTCGTGTCATTTTAGTATTTGATAGAGAAATACATTGAATTTAATGACCATTTACATATATATAATCAACATCATACTCGTGTTCTTTATCAGCCAGGCAAATTTAAAAGATCATTATTATAACTTACATTCATCATTAACTATTGAAAACAGTATCAAAGAAGATTTGGTTTTATATACATACTTATACTTTTATGTTTCAATTTTTAAATTTTAATTCATACAATTGGTTTACCGTTTTACATCAATGATTGCACAACATATTTGTGAAACCAAGAAAATTATTTTTATTAACCCCAGTTAATTATTCTAATTTAATTCTGATTTATAAAAAAATTACTTAACAAACTAACAATGTGCAGCAAAAGAGATAATAGCTTTTCATCGTCATATAGAAAAGCGAAGGAGCAAAAAGCGAACATTCAACTTGTCCATTATTATTTTATCACATCAGAATATTGAAAGTAAAATGTATTTCGTTATACAATAAACAGTATTGATAGCATTAGAAAATCATTTTTCTCATAAAGAAAAATGATTCAGCTCGTGGTGCTAAAACGAGATCGTACTCTCACTTCACGTACATACATTCGCAAGTATTTCAATACGGCAATATTATCAGGTGATTGACTAATTTCGCTTAAGGTCCTAGTCTAGTTACATACTTTTTCAATCAAAGTAATTAAAATCGATATCATCGAGTTCATATATTAATCATTCAGCAAAACTATTATACATATTTTATCTATTAGCAAATAGATAATTATAAGTTTTCTAATTATATACATTCTAAATGCATTTACAGAACGGCAGAAAGAAAAGATATCAAAATAAAAATGCGATTCGTCTCCTTGGAATAATGCGGGAAGACTTAAAGTTTGAAGATTCAATGCACTCAAAAGAAACAATTAAACATCACGATGTAAATATAGTTTTATGCGATATTCATTCAAAAAAGCATATCTTTTTTTATTCATAAAGAGATTAGATTAGGACCTTAAAAGATTACATGTTTGTATGAAAATCTCCTCAGCCATCTAATATTTATCAACGCAATCATAGACTCAATCATCAGTTGTTTAACATAAACATATTAGGTTAATATATATCTCAATATAATATATTTTAAGGCCAAAACTTTAACCGTATTCATCATTCTTAAATCCTGTTATCCCGTATACAAGCTTGCCAGAGATAAACTACACACAAACGAACAATTATCCGTATTTCAAATTAATCATTATTATTTAATAATTTCGAAATTTATTATGACAGTAAATTGCAGGAATTACCGAATTGTTTGTTAATTTTGGGACAATAAAATAATAACAACTAAGATAAAATAACAGATGACAACGCGCGCGCGCAGTCTCTCTGGGTGTTGCATCTTGAAAATTTTTACTACGTATTAAACTCGATTGTCAGGGACGGACAGTGAAGTTATTAAACATAAAAATGTGACTATTGGCCCCTCCGAATAGTACGAGGTTAATTTTTTTCCGTCTATTCGCAGCGCGAATAGTATTAAAAGTCTTTGCAAAACATATATGTAAATGCAGTAACATGAAAAAAATACTATCCCATCGCTGCGAACATAATGACTGCATTTAGAAAACGCAACGATGAACTATATAATCAATTGAATAAATATGCAATTTAAGAATAATGAATACCAAGAATTTATTAATTATAATATTGAAGATAATAATAACACTGTAGAAAAATATTGAGATATTTAAATAAAGAATATCACGATTGGAATTACCTAATACTTCTTGTAAAGAGTGATGATATGTATCAAAAGCCTCAAAATTATTATAAATTAATAATTCCATTCAAATTTTAAAGAATGTTTAGCACAAGATACTAAAATATATACATGTTATATGATACAACATTCAAATAAATCTTTTTCGATAAATTTTCGAAAAAATAATTTCGCGATTTTATTTTTTATAAAATATTAAGACGTTCACTAATTATAATATATTCATCCAATTATTGTGTAATCGTTGCGTTTTCCAAAAACAACCATGATGATTACGAATAGCACTTTTTAAATACCATAATTGTTTATATGCGTATAAACACTTATGTACTTGATTACACGAACGATTGTATCTTCGGCGGAGGTAGCGTGGTCAATTAACCCATTGTCTTCTCAATTCATCCGCGATTGATTAAGCACAAAACAGTTTGTTTCTCCCGTCATGTCAAAAACTAATTGACAAAAGATAAAAAAGAGCGGAGGGCAAATAGCGTTATACTTGCCGCAAAATAATCGACGGGCGTGAGAAATGGGCTAATCGACGCGATTAACAGGTTTTTTTAACTTCTTTAATTTATTTGTTTAATCGCTAAAAATGCTTAACAACAGGGATAACGATTTTTTGCCTCCCGAAATACATCGCGAGCAAGCTCTTAAAGTTATTGCTTCTTCTATTCTAGAACTGTCCCGTACATACGACTTCGGCGCTCAACGGTAACGTTCCGCGAGCACTGCTCTGCATTTCGCGTCGAAGTCTCCGCAAGAGGAAAGACAAAACAAAGTTTTAAAATCGATCAAATCTGCTGAGCGCCGAAGACATGACATCACAGTAAAACATCCAACCGCTCTTTGTTCGTAGCCGATGATTTATTATTAGTATATCGAAAATACCGCGGCTATACGGCGGCGGCGGCGGCAGCACAGCACAATCTCTTTATCAACGATGTGAATTAATAAAATATTGACAATGTACAATAATCAAATAGATGCTCTTCGCTGTATAACGATTGATATACGAAAATAACAGAAAGCGATCGACGGTCTGTATTAAGCCGACGTTTAATTCTAGCGCGTCGTCAAATGCTTTTATTTATCCCTTCTACCGCTTTCACAGGCAGTACTAAAGCTAAGAATCTGCCACGAATAGCGTAATATGTACAAGGGCGAGAGATTAATATTTCAGCTTTTTGGATTTTTCATTTTGCGAGCGACGACGACGATGAAAATACTGATTATTGATATTTTGGCAGCCGATGTTCGCTCTAAGCGAATAGTAATTTATTAGCTCTATTATTGGATAAGGAGAATATACTCTGTTTAGCAATGCACTTCCAGCAGTGCACACGGTCGATCCAGCTTTCTCGATTACCTATCTTAACATGGATTGTCCAGTACCAAGTTTTTGTCTTCGTACTTTCGGGGACGTAAAAACCCATATGCGTGAGCGTGCATACGAGTAAAAAGAACCAATCAACGTCAAAAGCAGGCGGGCAGTGGTTTCTTGATTTTCTTTTGTATTAATATTCGTATTAACATACGCACGGCCGATCGTCCTTTCGTCCTTTTTCCTGCTAAGCGGTCCATCACGAGGCACTTGGACAAATCGACTTCAAGTTATTGCGGAACCGAATTACTTTTTCGAACATACGGATTATCGTATCCAGTACTTCATCGTTGCCGGAAACCGGCGAGATACACCAGCATTCACGATTCTCATGCGTACGGTTCTCACGCTTAAGTGGCGCACGGGTGTTACTGCAAAAATACGAATAGTCCACCACGAATGCTACGAATGCACAGAACACTCGACCTGACCTCAATTTTGACGCTTCGCTGCTTCCATTTAGATTTTCACCTGCGAATTACGTGGACGTTGATGGCGACGACAAGACGTGTTCTGGTTGATAATACCTCAAGCCATTTATCTGTAAAAGAAAGAAATAAGTTTGAGTAAGAATGATTGAAATTTTTTTTCTATTCGAAAATAACCTTGTTGCTTGTCGTACCGTCATGTCGTATTCCGTGATATACGCTGGGATCTCGAGTTGGTCAGGCGGCATAACTTCATAAAGATATTCTACTCCAGGCAAATTGTGAACTTTTTGCTTAATAGCTGGAGCCATGAAGGTCGTGAACCACCACGTCATCATCTATAACAAATAATCAATTGTATTTATTTAGAGAAAACTGGAATTTCTTTGATATAAAATCGCAATAAAAACACAGAACAAACAAGAGTAGAATCTGCGCAAAGATGTTATTTTCACATTATAGTTATTATTAATTATTTTTTAATTATACAAAAAAATTGTTAATTACAAAGTTATTGTGTATAACTGTAGTTGCTAACGAAAGATGAATAGCCAGGAAATTCGATACGATCGTTCCGAAGCTGATTCATCATGCATAAACGTGGGAAATGCAATAATAACGTTCATTAACAGTGCAGTTTTGCGTCATAAACAACGTTTATTAAGTATAAGGTCTATTTATATCAGCATATTGCGATATTATTACTAACCTTGGTCCAGAAGGTAGGATGGATAATGTAGAAATGTTTTAGATTCTTCTTATACCTGTAAAAGAAACTTTGTTTCAAGATCGCTATCAAATTTCTGCGAACAAGCGGCATTAAGTTGCGTAGACAGCAATGCAACTTGCTATTGCATTGCATAACTAGAATTACAGTAATTTAACAATATTTCATTCTTTTCTTAGCAATGTAAGAAAATAAAAATAAAAATTTTATCTTTGTCTTTAGTAACATAACAAGTAACATTACTCAAATGATCTTTTCTGTCTTCTGTACGAAATTTTTTATTAAAAAAACTAAAAGATATCATATCTTTATTAAGTATATTAAATATTATGAAACATTAGTTTGTAATAAATATTCAAAAAATTGTTGCCAAATTTCTAATATCGCTCCATCTTACTTTTGTACGTACTATAAAAATGTGGTAGTGATTCTACATTAAAACACGATCAATAGGTTCGATGCGTTCGATATCTCAAGCGTACAACTTACTTGTAGGGAAGCACATTGTAGACTTCGCGCAGCCAGTGTAAACTGGGGTAATTACTGCTGGCCGTAAGGGTGTGGAAATACGCGATAACGTAGTCCCCTTTCACTATAGGATCCAGTAATTGTATCAGGTACAGCAAGGCCTAAAATCACAAGAGACACAAAGATAAAAAACCAGTGTATTTCGCAATTTTTACTCACTATTATTGTAAAAACAGTAGTACCCTTAAAAATATGTTGAAAATACATTTTACGTAAAAAAAAATGCGTTGTCAAAGTAGAGTGGAGAAACAGGGGTAAATATGTCCTAAAATAAACGCTGCGTAAATATTCTCGGGATCGATGGAACGTCAGCAGCGAGATATACAGAATATGTTTCGCAAGGCTTTTCTACGTCGTGGAATATGTGATGTATCCCTTGCCGTTTCTATTGAAAGAACCAACGCCGCAATTTCATTGTGATTTCACCATTTCACCTTTAGAAATCCGAAGGTTCGAGACCGACAAATGTCGGAGAGTTTCGGGCGATCAATGAACTTAGAGCACTATATATGTATCGTAAGCTCGACAGAGTCACAGTAAGAAACTGATAACATAGGCTTGTACTCGAAATCACCTAAGCAAACAAGATTTTCTATAATATAAATTCGAAATCTTTTTTGCGCAGAAATCGACGTCTTCAGGGCCTAGAAAGATTGACATTTCCAGATGAAGATGTGACATTTTGAAAGCTCTTCAGTATTCATCGATTCAATATTCATGACAAATATTTGCAAAATTATTATGTTATCCCCATTATATTATTCCTCTTCAAGAGTTCTTCGCTCTTATTAATATTAAACTAGTATTATTGAAAAAGTGATATCGGCTTCGAAATTATTTCACGAATGTATCTTTATGCGAACCAACTATGCGTGTCCGATTACGATCAAATGATATATCATTATGCAATGCATACAGCAGTCGTTATTATCTATTATCTCAATGCAAGATAATAAAAAAGTAGAAAATTTTTTGCTTTTAGAACTTCCGTTTAACGAGATCTCCAAAGTAAAAAAGTCAATGGGAAGCAAATTGGTATTGCTGTCGACAAAGAATTCGTGCCAAGTCGAAATCAATGCTGTTTCGTAAATTACAAAACGTGTCACTATCTGTATCGCGGCCCTGAAGACGCGTTATCTCAGGTCGCTGTGTAATTAGCATCCTGACTGAGCGTAAATGTTTCATCTCAAAAGCAGGTCAGTGAGTATGAAATAACGACGCGGGGCGATTGAACAGATGTTTAAATTAACAAACTTAATGGAGACTCGGTATTAATAGCGGATGATATTACGCACGTCGAATCTCTCAGGCTCAGAACGCGCACTTCGCGTGAACGCTGTGTACATGACGTTATTTCAACAGCCGCTGCATAGCAGGGTATATTTTTAGCAGTACCAACGAATCTTTATATGACATCGTTGATATTCTTATCTCGATTAAAGTCAAAGTAGCGAGGCTCACCATACCGGTGGTTCTATACCACCGGTGACGGATTGCAATCGATAATCGGAGTAAAAAAATCCAATACGAAGCTAAAAGCTTTTCTTCCTTGCGCGAAAGATTTGGAACACGCGATTGAACCATTACCGACAAATCACGATGGAAACCCGAATACGTTCGAGAAGCGAGTTAAAACATTTGTGATGTCTTAGTGTACGTGGGATTGATTTACAAAGTTGCACGTGTTTTCTTCTTTGCGCGCAGAAATGTAGACCGATCTATCTCGTTTAAAAGCTTTTCGAAAGCCGCGAGTTTTAAAAAGTGTACATTCCATTTAACATTCTCTTTTTAAGCTTCAAACAATTTTTTTAGATTTATTTGCTTCGTAAAAATATATAAAATCATTTGTTTATTATATATTTGATTTGACGTGAATACTTGAAATATCTTCGTCGCTATCGATGATATCAGAAAATATGTAAAGAAGAAATTAATAGAAAATCAAAATTATCGTATGTGAGGAAGATTTATACGTCAAAAATTATTTTCGTCTTTTTCATCAACTGCAACATAAAGTTAATACAAATTATCCTACTTAAATAGAGGAAAAAAGAAACTCTTCTTGACCATCATTTGTTTTCTTTTCTTAATCGCCGACTACCTCACACGATGATCGCAGATCGTTGCCGATGCAAATGGGTTAATAGGGTGAGAAAGTTTTACTGGATGGGGGTGCGCGTCGCGACGACGTTGCAGTCCGCTCTCGCCCTCTCCATGGGGGGACTCGTTCCGCGGTCGGTCTATTTCTGGACGTGTAAATATCGATTCGCCACCCGCCGCTATATCTCACTGCGTTCCGGCTATGAGAAGTAAGGATGAGTCCGTCGGGGGAAGGAAATGACACAACGGGACACAACTGGTGCAAAGATAGGCGCCAAATGATCTGGACTTGGCTTGGACCGCGACGCAATCGAACGGCATGCGTGAGTTTGTGATTCTATGCACGGATTCGTTAAAACCGGCAAGTCTTTCGAATATGTGAAACAAGTAGAGGAAAGTGATACAATTTCTCAATATAACTGTAAGAAGACGCTTTCTAATGATTTTTGGAGCGTATCCGATAAGAGAATTTTACGAATTTCAACTAATAATAGTTTTTTGGAAACAAATTCTTGTCGAATATTTTGAGTCATTTAAAAAAAGTATTTCAATTTTTTTAAAAATCAATCACATAACATTAATAAAATTAACATAATTATATAATATTTGTTATTGAAATTTATCGGAAAATTTGTTGAAAAAGAAAATAATCACAGAATTGTATTATACTATAACTTAGAAGCAAATGCTCAATAATATTTCATTAAAACGTATCAACATGGTGCGTGTACAATAACGCACCATAAATGTATAGGGTAAGGATTTAAAAATCAACAAGAATTTCAACAGAAAAATATTCTGTAAAACACTTTCCATTACATATTCGAATCGATTAAATTGCAAAGGGTAACTAAGAGCGACTATAGAAAGGTGCTATATACCGTTGTAATCCCCAATTATTTGAGAACTATACCGTAGTAAAATTAATAAAGATACCTGTGATAGAATTTTAATTATTTTATTTAAGAAGATGATGCTTTCAACAGCCTCACTCTATTGAATTTCTATCGGATAAATGATGGTACTTTTATCGTAGCATTGTGCGTAGACTAAGCGGCAGATTTTCTTGTGTAATCCCTAGTAACATTGATTTTCGAGGTTCATGCCAACAGTCTTTACCTTATCTAGATTGATTTTAGTGGCTGGGAACCATTTGCCGACGAAAATCACCACCGGTCGGCCCTGCCGGTCCACGCCGCTCTGGTACAAACAACCGATCCCCGAGACTTCAGTTAAGTCCTCCGTCTTCGCCCTTCGAAGAAGCCTCTCGTACCTACAAAATAACGTTCACAAACAAATTTCGTTCGCTATATTATATTTATTCAATACATATAGCTATTTTTACTACCGTATGTCGACATAACCGCTTGATTGTATTTTATAGGCAAATTTCGTTTTTACAGTTACGGTACATGATAAAACAAACCGCAATTAAATTTAATATTCATTATTATTGCTATTTTTATACCCTGATACACTGACGAGTTTGAAACAGTATAAATATTTGTATACGAAGAAGTTTTCAAAAACTAATACTTAAGATCATCAAATAAAATGAAAACGTCATCGATTTGCTGTGAATCGTTTTTTACATACAAATAAGACTGCCAAAAGAACATTATTATTATATTAAATAAAAATTATTAAAAAAAAACAAAATCAATAATGTTGCGCTTAAACTTTATTAATTCGTGAATTCGAAGGAAGGCACGGTGTGACGCGGAAATTTTGCTCGAGTCTTATAATACGACTTCTCATCTTGTAATTTTAATTACAATACGGAAGAATCGTACAGTAATACGTAACATAAACCGCAAATGGTGACGTGTATGAAAATGCAATTTTATAAAGCGTATAAATAGTATGGGTGCGTCTTATCGCAAACAACCAAGCCCCGTCGCGAACTTTACATTAGCATTGCTAGTATCTACTGTATAATGGCTTCTGCTCGTTGCATTTCATTCTTTCTCCAAGTAGTCGATTCAGAATACATTCATGCTAATAAAATTCCATCTAAATATATCTCAACTTGGCGATCGGCTTTAAAGCTTTCTTTTTCCAAAATCGTCGATTGTAAATAAATGAAACAAACAGTCACGATACTGTATCATGCATGAATTCTTCGACACTGGATCGATGATTACCAACTCCGGTATATTTTTCAACAGTAAACGAGAACTATACTGGACAAAGGCCAATAAAAGAGCAGGGATCAATAGCGAGCCGATAACGGGACCGCGGTTCCCTCGGAAGCGCGTTCGACACGAGGTCTGACGAGACGCGGACGAGCACTACTCCTAAATACACACCGGTCCTCGTCCTCGATGACATCCACCATGTCAATCATGACCATTCTGCTGTCACGTCCCCTTCGTGATTCCGCCACCCGCGATTTTATTTTGGTAAAAAGAGGGGCAAGGAGGAGGAAAATTGATCGGGCCCACTAGCAGCCGTGTGTGGCCGTCTTTTCCCACGACATCCGTTAAAAGGGACGGTATCGCGGCACGACGGACGAGGGACCGCGCGCACAGTTCCGTCGTTCGATCGGAGCACAGAGCCGAGGGCGGCGACGGAGAGGGATGGCTGCGGTACGACGGATCGCGGCAAACTGAACGAAACCGAATCGAACCGTCTTGTCTAGAGAAGGAGAGGCCGCCTCCCGGTTACGACGTCCGCGATGACTATGATGTCTACGACGGTGCTCCCGCACCGCGCCGAGTCCTGCCGAGGCACCGCACGGCGCCTGCCCGGCTCGCGGAACGGCTGCGTGCTCGATGCGCGCGAGGCGACGCGACGAGGCGCGGAGTAGGGGTCGCCAGCCCATTGTTTAATTCGATCGCAATGTGTATTCCTTTAATTACGAATAATATACGGTCCTCGGCGGCCTTGGGCAACTGTCAACGTTTGTTATCCTCCGTGACTTTTTACGATCATTTTTGTAATGGGCCGAGATCGGGAAACAGGAAGCTGGAGCGCGCTCCGCTTCCGACCGCTCGCGCTACTTGCCGAACACGCTTGCGTGCGTTGGTGCGCGAAAGTGTTAAATAAATAAAATATTGTCTGCATATACGAGAGATAAATTGAGGTAATTGGTACTCTTTGAAGAAAGACAAAAGTATGAATTTTATTATGCATACGCTCTATATCATTATGCATTTGTTTATGGAATTATCCAATCTTCATTATTATCGAGCATGATGCAATTGCTTGAATTTAAGGACATAGCTGCTTTAGCATGAATATAGACTGTCTTCGAAACACCCTTTCGTGATTGATCATGTATTTCCGATTGAATTCGTATCAGGCAACTGTGAAGGCCAATCTAAAGAATGAACATTTCCATTTCGATACACACAAGCTATTGCAATGTTCTAAATTGTTTTCTAAATAGATTACATTTGATAGCAATGGAAATTGGACGATTTATTAAACTTAAATATGAATATTTTGAATATATTTTCAATTTCCGTGCATGTTTCTTTTCAAAATAATAATTTTTCTTTCAGTTCGTGCAGATGACGATCTTGCATAACGAACTATAATTAGAAGACTTAATCTTGTTGCAAACATTCTATCAAAAAAATTATTTTAAATTTGTAAAATTGAAATATTAACAATTTTCTTTTAAATATTCTTTTAAATATAGACTGAGAAATTTTGACGACTCTGAAAAACACGCCTTGACATTGCACGAATCGATGTGTCGACGAATTAGCATTTCGCTAAAGTGTTCGTGCGCAGTAAGAATATTTGACGCTCGGCGCTAATATTATCTTAAATTGAAAAAACAAATATATGTATATATATATATTTATAGATTACTCGGGACAAACAGCGTATATTTCAGAAAATTTTAGATTCGTGCATAAAAATAGAGTATCCGAGAGTTTCATTATAATAAAAAAAGGAATAATGATTTTAATACGAATTAAATTGATAATTATTTAAAAATGAAATAACATCGCTTCTTAAACTATTCTTTCTAAGGAAAAATTAACTAACATTACAAAGACATTAATTTTGCACGCAATTGCATCACGTTGTTACTTAAGACTGCAGTTTCATGACCTTGACTTCGATTAAACGAATCCAAGGTATTTTATCGAAAGTATAACACAAAAGTATTTCTTTAATGTATCTAGATAGCTCTGTAAAATTTCAAGTAAGGATAAAACCATACTTTAGAACAGTAAAATATTCATAATCATGATAATATTCAGGTAAAATTTCTATTACATTCGGCAATAAATCGATTATATTTTATAAGATTATTCATCTCATTATTACACGTAATATGCTATTGATGTTTCATAATACAACGCTAGAATCGATTATTATCTCATTAAAGCAAAAAACAGATCGTTCTATTTAAAAAAAGAGGCTCACGTAATCACTGCCATTGGTATAATCAATGATTCGAGTCACACGTGGGTTTGTCGTCTTAGTGTAATAAACCCGACATGTCACGATAAAATGACGTCGATGACAATCTCGGGCTCGAAATAATCCTTAAATACAACGAGAATGTCAGGTCTGAACGAATGATTTATTTCTATGACGCAAATGATATTTCAGCGCTGAAATCAATTAGATACAGATATTACGAAGTAAACTTTGTATGTGCGTCATAGTCGCAAAAGTCGATAAACGATATAATTCATAGATATGATATCGTTTTGTCAACTTTAATATATACAATATC
>VBVR01000672.1:0-43674 GCA_011638315.1 Tetramorium parvispinum | reverse complement strand
GTATAATTTTCAGGAATGTGATGAATATTTTTTAGAAACACTGGCAATGAAATTAATAATAGTTACATGTAAATTCCACAAAATTTAGCTCTTGTAGGATTCGAGATATTCATATTCTAAGAAGAATATTTCTCATTTTAGCAGTATTAAAATTAGTAAATTTAATTGTGGAAAAAATCCTAAAAATTTTTAATCACGACACTAATAGACAGAAATTACAAAAGTATAATAATATTTAAGCGATATACGTTTATGCGCAATCAAATACTTCTTGCGAGTTTTTATTGGAAACGTTTCGCATCATTTATGATTTTCTTTTCTATTGAAAGTGTTACACGGTTATGTTATTAGGAAATGTTCGAACTTGAGGAAAGCGAAGATATCGTCGCGCTCGTCCGGCTTCATTCATGAAGACGTTTCTCGCGCGGTTATGCAAGACGGTTAGAGAACGACGCATTTCGCGTCGTCCGGTTACTTCGGTCCGACTCGGTCAGATTGGCGCTCCGTATTTATAGTTTGACCTAATCTTCCTAAGAGTCGAAGATGAGGAGACGCGCGACGCGCGGGAGTATACCGCGGTATCCCGACTCTCGTTTTCCGTGAACGTCGTCATGCCTCTGGCATCCGCTTTCGCCCCTTCGCATCGGCGGGGCAGCGACGAAATTAACATCGAAGAGGTGAGTAACCCGTTCTCTGAGTTCGGCAACAACAACCTCGTCGCTTGCCTCGTGTGCCTCTTACGTAACTTTCCGCGATCTTGATTTTTAAATTGATTCCCGTGGTTCTTGATTATATTTGTAAAGATGTTTTTCTTCATAAATTTTTCCATTTAATAACATTTCTATCATAAACAAACTATTATAATATCGAGAATTAAATTATTATACATCATTATTATTCTAACAAATAGAAATTATGTATTTATCACATTTTTTTACATATGTATATGCATTAATTTAAGGCAACATTTTATCATACATGAAAGACAGTTGAATAATTTGTCTTCAGTTATACATAAAATCCAGCAAATTATTAAGCAATGTCTCTTGTTCAAATGTTCTACTCAATGTCCTAAACCTCCATATTAAAATTCAGTATACATATTTACGTAATCTGAAACAATATGACAAGTCAGGAAAGAATGTATGAACTCCCTGTATTTTTTTAAACGAGACAGCGCGCCACGATTTGTCGGATTTGCCATTTGTGGAAACGCAAGCGATTTGTCCTGTTTTCGGTGCGAGTTACGTAAACAGCAGCCACGAAAAATAAAAAGAGACATACAGTACGTACGGTATCTGCGCCGTGATATCGTCTTATCCCCAAGGGAGACTTTAAGCTGGCCAGAGCTTAACGATCGCGGGAACGATGGCCACTTTGGCGAAGGGAAAACGACTGCTCGTTCGCTGTCTCTCCTTCCCGTCTCAGGAGAAAGAAATCCTCCGACTTCTTCGTCGACTTTACTTGACGGCCAATTAAGGGGACCGATTACCTTTTGCTCATATTATTCGCTCAAATAAAATGCATTATGTCTTGTATCGGAACTTCGGTTCATATAACTGCGAGAACATTTGCCCTAGGGTGACGCAGCGCACTCGATGACACGTTTAGAAGCTTAAAAGCTTCTTTTGAAATTAGTAATTAATCTAATTATAGATCTAGTTATAGTTCTAGTTTAATAATTGTCACACTTAATTTGCCATATCTTTTTCACAAAATTATGCAGACTTTCAGCGACGTGCTAATTGTATGCATTTTTCCGAATCATTTTTAACAGCACAGTGTGCCTCTATTTTTACATTATTATTCAGTAATAATAATTGGGTCGGTGCACCATTTGTGGCCACTGCTTCATTTCTGGCCACTTCGACAGTTTTCGAATTATTTAGTTTATGCTTCTTGTTGACCCTATGTAGTAAAGAAATTTTGTTTTTACAGTATTTCTGCTGATCACACTCACTTGCTGAATGCATGCGTAAATTGGTTTTATGATAAATCTAAAACTAGCCAAAAACGGCCTTAAAGTGGCCACCAATGGTGCACCGACCCTACTTATATTCAATTTTTTTTTATCAAATCTCGGCATCATAGCGGTATGAATATAGATAAAGAACTTAAAAAAATAGAGATTGTATAGAACATACAATTACCTTTACTAAAAAATAAAATTAATTTTCTTTGATTCTAGTCGATTATTGTTTGATTATTTAACGAATGATAAATATACATTAGAAAATTTTATAGAGTTTTTAGCAAGATTTTAATCAAGTTAGAGTCGTAGCTGTAATGATTTTAGGCATGTGCATAAATATCCATTAGCGATATCAAATTATGTTTCCTTTGCTGGGCAATTTTTATTTTTTTATGGGATACGGAAAAAGGGGAAAAATGTCGTTTAGGGAAAAATTGTGGGGTTTCTCTCTCTCTCCCTCTCCCTCTCCTTCCCCCCCCCCTCTCTCTCTCTCTGAAATTCGCGGCCGCATAAACCTGGCTGTCTGGCCAATTATCCTTTGATGTGCTTATTCGTACGTAGCGTTGCAACTCGCATTCGACTCCACTTATTTCATAAGCTAAGAGACGGGAGAGTAAGGGAGAGACTAATATTCATCATTCGCTCTTCTCTCGTGAAAATCAACAGTTACGTATTCTGTTTGTCGACGTCTCGCTTCGCCGCTCGGCGCTATCGGGCGTCCTTTGATCCTCGCGATGAATATCGTCCGTTTGCGTCGACAATTACGAATTGAGTAATGAGATGAAATACGTGGCACCGACGACTCGTTCATTCACAACTGACGTGAAATCAAGCACTCGGATTCGCTCGCAATAGTCGCAATCGAGTTTGCGAATGGCATGGTCGATGAAAATTATCCTATCTTAATATATAAAAGTCAACGTTTTGTATCTTTATGAAATACTTGCGTGTGTCTCGATGATTTTATTGAAGAAAAATAGCCTTAATTTTCGATAGAAAATATTATTGCATAAAAAAAAGTTACGTAATAAATTTAAATATATTCTACAGAATCTCTCTCAATATAAAATTAATTAGTAAGTTTAATAAGACATTAGCTATGGTATAATTTTCTGCCTCACTCTTGACACACGGATAATCTCTGTCTCTCGCGTAACTCTCGCCGCGAACAAAGAGAGAATGGATAATGCTTGACCATTTGCACATACCGGCTGTACATTACTTGCCTCAAAAGCACCTCTGTTACCGCTGAAAGTGCCCTTAGAGGCTATTTACCAAATGATTTCCGGCTCGAGATACTCGTCTGTTTGCTGCATGTTGCATACTAGCCATAACTGTAATGCAGCATTTAGGAAAGGTTGTGTATTCGTCTCTTTCCGAGGATACTTTGATGATAGGATGATGATCTCTATCATCGTTTTACGGGTCACGCATTGCAAAACAGTCTAGCTCAACAATCGCATAACACAAATGTACGTACGAGGATACAAAAGTTTGGAATATTAAAATCATAACAAAATTGTTTTCTAGTTATTTAAATTCAATTTAATGATTTAGATTGATATGTCTCCCTTTTATGTAACAGTTATGCTGCATTTAGTAATTTAGACAAAATATTAGTTTACTTGTGTGTACATGTAATATTATCAAATAACGATATATAATCACACATGCGATATTCGATATTTCAATTATTTACTATATTAATCTTAGTTAATTATTAAACGATTATATATCACGATTATATATCACGAAATTTGAGAATTCAGATTATATTCTCGAAAATTGGAAATTAAAAACTAAATTAATATTTTAACTCGAGTAGCATGCGATATATTTTAATATTCTCTAAGAACTTATATAAAAGAAAGAGCGATACAGATTTTCCTGTGATTATAAAAGCCTTTCACAGTTGCCTTTTCGACATATGCATTCATGCTTTTATATCCCATATTCTCGTTCCTCTTAATATCGCATTTGGCTTAGTCCGAGAGAATGACGCGACAGGCATTAATGAAATAAAGGTGGCTTTTTTTCATCTTTTACGTAGTCTCCCCTGACTATTATATCTGACACCAGACGCAAAATTCGTGTAAATACGGAATCCTCTTTATGTTTTTCGCATGTGTGTTCGCCATTCACGGTCGACACTGAAAGGCAGGACTTTCGCGGAGATAAGGATTTTCGTTCCGCAGTATAACGCGCGTTATACAGTAATGGCCATATCCCTGGATCTATGTGAAATCTCGCGTTACTCGTTAAAAAAAATATCTGATATAATATCTGTGTGAAACTACGTACTGATGAACATAGAAGCATATAGGAGTTTTTGTAATATGTGAAAATATGGCGTTTCAAATTTTCCTTCACGTGACGCAATTAAAAAACCTAATTGAAAATTATCCATTCTTATTTAACGAAAAGAATTTATTACAATTTTCTCCATAGCTTAATGTTAAACTATCGTGCTTCTCGTAACTTCTTAAAAAGTAAAGCAAAAAAATCATGTTTAAAAGCAAAAAGTAGGCAAATAATTCTCATATCTTACTGGTTACGTTCTGATAATTTGGGTCAGATAACTTAATATCCCTATCTGTATATTAGCTATCCAAGTCAAATTATCATAACGTAATGAGTAAGATGAGAAAATTATTTACTAATTTTTTGCTATTTTTTGCTTCTAAAACTAATTTTTTTGATTTAGTTTTTAAAAAGTTACGAGAGGCTCAATAGCTCAATATTAAGTAACTTTTTAAAAAGCAAAGTAAAAAAATTATTTTGAAAGCAAAAGAATTAGCAAATAATTTTCACGTCTTATTGGTTACGTTCTGATAATTTAACACAGATCACTAGTATATTACAAAAACAATATGTAAAATTTAGAGTCTATATAAAAACGATTCAAAAAATTGACTTCTTTTATTCCTTCTTCAGGCTATCGTTACTCTCAGTTTTATTTCTGTCTTATTTGTAAAGCAGAGACGTAAAGTAAAATCATACAGAAACTTATAATTATGTAAATACAACGCTCACAAATTCGAAGTGGATCGTAACTTTGTGCTTTCTTCTTCACTTGAAGATTCGGTAGCCGCGATAGTACCATATAGATGCGTAAGACTGCAATAAAGTCGGATGTTTGATGAAATCGTAAAGAGGGAAAATTATCGCAACGCGAAAAGTTGGAGTCTCTATAAAATCCCGGTGATAAGTAGAAATTGTTAAATATTACCGACAGGAAACGCTACCAAGGTTTCCGTCGAGTGAAAGAGCTACCCGTTACGTAGTCTTCGGAAGACTTTCTGGATAACGAGCCGCCTTTGCCTCACCCGAAACGACCCAATTCTCCTGTGGGAATCTGCCGAGGCAGAGGTAGACGCTCCGAGAGGAAAGCTCGATAGTAATATCGATCGAGACAGAGAGGAGCTAACGGGAAGAGATGAACCGGCGAGTAAGCGAGTCCGACGAAGAGGGTTTACGATCGTTTGTCCTTCCGTCGTTCCGTGGAAAAAAATTGAGCTTATCGAGCAGGAAGGAATTCCTTCCGGGTCACTCTCTGCGAAAGACAGACCGCGGCTAACAGGAAATAATAAAGGGACTTCGTGACTGCAAAAATGTCAGATTGCAAACATGATGCGTAGAAAATCGACGATAAATTATGTCGATGTAGGAATATGTCGATGGAATGTTATTTAATGATAATATTATATAAACGACGTCGTAGGGATTTGATCGTTAGAAAAAGAGAGAGTAAGAATGTGAAATTTAGAAAAAAATCGAGGAAAATAAAAATATTGAGCCTCTTTACAAAAATATAATAAATATATTATTATATTTATATTATATTATATATTATTATATAAAATATATTATTATGATTAATCAATTGTTAAATTAATTTTATCAAGTATTTACATTAATCAAACTTAAACACAGCTGGATATTGCACGTGTTATATTCGTAAAAATCGCCGAACATTTTACCTCTCGCGTCTACCTTTATAATCTTCTTCTCTCCCCCATGAAAAAAATATCAACTGGACGCATTACCGTAATCACTTCCCCGGAGGATTCATCAGAGTTCCGACGAGAAGGGAAGCCGAACTCGACAAGTTCGATACAAGATCGCCGCGCGGTCGCTCGTTCTTTTGTTCTATCCAATCAGAAGAAAAAAAATCGAGTTTTCCGAACAGGGGAACGAAACCCTTGTACTTTTCGCGAAATTCCCCGAAAAGACACATTAAAGAACGAAAGGCAGAAGAAGAAAAGAAAGGCACTGCGCCCCTAATTTTTCTCAACTCTCTCAAACCTTGCGGTCTCAATCTTCCCCCTTGGTCTGTCTTTCTTGTTCGCTTGAGCCATTATTTTATCTTTTTTCCACACTTTTTCCTCATATACCGGATCCATGCCTCCTTTCGCTCTTAGTCTATCTCCTGCAGCCCTTGGTCTTCCGCCGGTATCTTCTCGCGACTTTCATCCCCTCGCGGAATTCTTTCTCCGTGAATTCCCCCTTCTTTTCCGGTTTGTTCTCTCGGCGTACCGCTCGTTTACGTTTCCGCGTCTTTGATTATCTTGTTTACTTCTCTAGAATTCTTTTTTCTGTTCCGTTTCTGTTTTTCTTTCGATCATTGTCTGAAAGCACGCGTGATTTTGTAAATGTCTGTAATTAGATAATTTATGCTTTTAATATATTATTTAGATTTCGATCTACTGCGTAGAATATCCTGATAAATGTACGACAATGATAATTTTTACTGTAAAAAAGTTGAACGGATCTTTTAGCGTTTACTTTAGACGAGATCGATCTCTTGATTATTTTACTACTCTATACTTCACCGAGCTATGCTAAGGAAAGATAATAATTCTAGTTGACATTATGTAAACACATGCAAACGACAAATCTGCTGCTCCTATTCTTTTCATTATCATCTTTCCTATTATACATTCTTCATTTAACTCTCTCATTTTCTTTTTCTTTCTGCCTCATCATGCTCTTCCTTGCTCTCTTACTTATTCCCTTCTGTTTTATCTTCTTTTCGGCTTGAAGAATGTTAGCAGAAGAACGCTGTTAAATGAAGAGAAAAGCATTAAAGAAACGGAGATACATCAGAGACGGAAAGTCGCAATATTAGTCGCGGTAATATACGGTAAACACACGTCGCTCGCATATTCGTTCAATTTTCGCAGAGTAAACTGCACGCTGCCATTGCAGCTGCTTTCGGTTGGAATATGTATTTGCGGTATGTTCGGTTGTATATTCCGTATGTGTATATTTAATGGAAGTTATGGTTTGTCCATACCATATTGACGTTTCTGGCTATCGCAAATAACATTGTTTTATATGATCGTTTTATGCATGCATACTTCACGTAAATGAATAGACAGTTGGACACAATGGGAATTATTCCTAGCAATAGGAATTTATTCGTTTCATTTAGAAAAACCGTTACATATCGCATCGCGAAGTAGTTGTCAGAATGAAAAGAACACGAAGGCAAAGTTTAAGAGAAGCATGTTCTTGCATTATTCTAACAAAGTGAAGCTAGAAAATAGCATGTATAGAGAGATGAATTCGCACTCGAATTTGTCGCTCGTATTGTGCTTGCATTCTTGCGATTCTTAAAGTTCCAAGGTTTATAATGAAATTCAGATGTTACGCCGCGCGATGTAAATGTAAATGTAAATGCAGATTATTTCTGGCCATGTCGATGGGCATGGACCAACGATACATCAGGGAATGCAAGGCATGGTCTGACGAATTAATTAAGGGCGGGATTATGACGCTCAACGGCATTGTTTCGGCTCACTTTACGACCGGAGTATTTTCAGCGTTCTCGTATGAAGTTAAATTGTGTAAATTCAAAGTTTACTCTTAAAAATTATAACGAATATTATAATGCATCCTGCATGTATAATTATCAATAACCGAGATAGAATTTATTTCGTTATAGCATAGTTTTTGTTATTTCTTATATTATTTATCATAGGAAAAATTGTATTTTGTTATTGTAAAATTATGCACGGTTAATGAAGTTAGTTTTTGTTACGTATTTTCATATACATGTACATACACATGAATAAAAGTGCTCGAGAAATTTACTGTTGATACGCAAATTAATTGAAAAACGTCTGCGTCGCGATTTGTTAATCGTTGCAATACAAACCAACGTTTAACACGATAAACTGCCGAAATAGTTCTTCTGATTGTAACGGTAGAATTACCAATTTTTTTGGACTCAAGTAGAAAAATTACTCAATCTCTCTTTGACGATCCTTCTTTTCACGATATTCGATAAAGAGTTATATTATTGTATTTTCTTTCCATTCTCTCTGCTTTTTTCGAGAATTACATTCGATCGGATAAATTGGATCGATGCAAACTATCATAACTGAATAAATAAAACAACACGTATCAACAATTGCAAGTGTATACATAGCATGTTTATTGAAGAGTATAACGTACGTTAATAAATTTCATATCGGACAGGAAATCAAATTTCGCTTCTACTTCGTCGAATTAACCAAATGAATTCTTACCCAAGCGTATTTACGCTTACCAATGACATATCTGCATTTATTTATACACTGGTTATAATTTGTGTATGACGTCAAATTAAATTTTGCTCTTACTTCGTCGTATTACTCGAATTCTCATCCATGCGCATTTATGCGTATCAATAACATATTTGTACACATATTTATGTATCAGTCATAATTCATGTTTTATGCGAAACGAAAATTTTGCTTTTACTTTGTCAACTTAATGAAATTAATTCTTCATGTACATAAATAACACGCACGACGGTCATCGTCAAATTGTGCCCGCTAAAAATCAGATTTTACAAGAGGCAAAATATCATTTTTTTATTTGAGAATTTAAAAGTTTTCATCTCTGTCCTTTGTATGAGTAAACTGAATTTATTAATACGATTTTGATGAATGTCTTCAAAATTGCAACGCAATTTCACCGGGACAAAAATTTAATTATATTTAACACCATCCGAATTTATCTAATTATTTGAATTTTCGAAATAACTGATTTCGGGTGTTTTTTTAATTTCTGCTCGTATTTTATATGAAAACAAAACTTCTGCAGTCTCGTAAAAAGCGCTTCATCGCGATTAAACGAAGGAAAATACGTTCGCAAAAGATGCATTGAACCTTCGGAAAAAATATCGTTTTTTTTTCGACGTTAATTAGTCACGGTACCCAAATTCAATCGGCGCTATAATCATCCCCGCACAGCGCAAGCGGGTAGCCTGCACTGAGCAGATTGACCGTTCGCTGGCGTTTTCCGTCGTCCGTTACAAATGGTGATTGGCAGAGAGTGATGTCGACGTTCAATCGACAGCCGGATATATACCGCTGAGAATTGGCGACCGCTTATTGAACATACAATCTGCTGGTCCCGACCGCAGGTAATTCGCCAATACGGCCCCCTCTTCGCTCTCGCGTATTTCGCATTCGTACAACGCGCCTCGTCGCAGTTTGTTGTTTTTCACGCGCACAACCGCACCGCCCGTGCCGCACGGGCTTTGAGCCGGGAATTAACACTCTTTCGGCTTCGCTCCATTGCGATATCGGTGTCGGTCTACGTTGCGATGCGTCGTGCAACAGCATTCTATCAGTCGCTAAAAGCGAAGAGCGTAACAGCAAATTCTGAAATAGAAATGGAAAATATACCGGACATACAAAATAGTTTTTCATTAAAGAAAAAAATGGATTTTTTTAAAAATAGTATTGTAAAGCTACGATAAGGTAGCAGTATCAGAAAAATCGATAATGTCGAAAAATAAAATAACTTTTCAAAAAGATTACTGAAAATAATCGGGCTTGCAGATAATCAATATATCATAACCATTATTCCAACGTGAAATTCTATTATTTCATCCATCAACTGAAAAGTATCGAGTAAAATATGAAATATTTATGTCGATACTGCATAATAATAATTGCATAATATATTGGATTTCACGTTTATATACTACACTAACTATAGAAAAATGTATGAATACGCAATGAATATCGCAACGTGAATTTAAGACCGAAATGTACGGAGGTTTAATTTGACGAGCAATTTCATACGTTTACGATCGAATCGGTACAACCGCAAAAAAAAAAAGGAAGAGAAATTTTGCGCCGCGCATAATGGCACGCTTTGATTGCTTATTCTTGTTCATCCAGTAATGAATTTTCCCGTTTTCCATTTATTAACGCTGCGTTTGTTCAGCATAATTCGTGCAGGAATTTCATTTGACCTAAATTGAAATAGACCAATGAAGCATGCAATATTGCGCTGTGCAAGCGCGTTTTATTGTAAACTTTATGTCCACATGTAATTTCATAATTATTTATACCTCCCGTGTTTCCACGGCGCAACATAATTCGACTGATAACAATAACAATGGCAGCATAACGATTATTGTTGCGCCGCGCGCGCGTTCTCAGGAGCATTTCGCTCGTACGGTCGACATATCGCGGTGCCACCGACCGTTCTTCAAGCTAATGACTTTGCAAATACCAGGTGTGTCGAGAAGCGATGTGCTAGACACGCACCTGTTTAAACAACCCGATAGTCAAATCCAAACTTCGCCGTGTGTATGTAACAGTTATCCATCAAGCATCCTGTCGTCTTATCATCACGCGTAGTGTTAGGCCCTGTCTTTGTAACCGTCTATCAATATACTTCATCCGGTTCCGCAGTTTAAAGCGACGGTTTCAGCGAATGTTTGTCTATAAATAAATATTCCCTACAATTTCGTACCTCTATTAATTAATTCTGAAAATTTGCTCACAAAATTAGAGCTACAGTTGAGTATACATTTGTAACGATATAAATGAAATCGATTAATCACGTCGTTAAACAAAGAAAAATCTTGATAACACGCATTTTTCTCGCGTGATCCAGATATTAGAATACCAATGGAAACAATAGGAAAATAATAATAATTTTTATAAAGTTACAGACCAAGCAACTGCACACTAGAATATATTATACGATATTTTGGCGTAAGTGAATCCACCTTCGCCTCAAGCATACTGAATCATTCAGGTCATTGGACCTCCAGAGTATCCATTTAGCCACGTATTCGCCTCCTCTGTAATCTAGGTCCGGCATATCGCGTCGCAGATGCATCTGCAAGTTACCGCAATGTATAACATAATACCGAAACAAATTAAGTCACCAGGTGCAGAGCGGAATATCATGAAGTTTCCGGTATGCTCTGAAAACGCGATTCATTGTATATTTATCTTCCCTTTCATCTTTTCTACTTCGATCCTCCCTTTCTTTGCCTTCAAAATATTCTAAATTCATTTATTTACCACTTCAAGGCATTCTCTAATTTCTCGCTTAATCGCGAGAGAAACAGATGATTTGAACTCGACTGTCGATCGATTTTCAACGTTGAGCCGCGAACATCGACGTTTTATAATACGTCCCAGTAATTACGCCGCGGATATTTAGGGCGCGAGATTGTTGCATTTGACACGGAACGAAACATGTGTGAATGTTTCCGGTCGGCCGGAAATTTGACACAGTGCCTCAGATTCGGCGGATCGAATCGCGGCCGAGGGGGTGGAACGGCGAGAGACGCACTCGTCAAGTGTACACACGTTGTTGCACCGCAATACACGACCGGGGTAATCAGCCTTTTGTTCCCGGCGTTAACGAGGTGTGGAAGAGGATCGCGAGTACGACTACATACGCGTATATAAAGGTACAGCCGCGCCGCGCGTGTGTACACGTGCGTACTCTCGCATACTCTTGGTCGAGATGCATACGTACCGCAAATACAGTTCTCTCTCCGTTCGCGCATACCTTAAAAGAGCGTATAAACTGGAACGCAAACGGTTAAACGCACAGTTTAGCGTTTGCGTTCCTAAATTTCCTAAAAAAGCGAAACCTAAATTTGCTTTTAATGTGGAGATTGAAAACATTTATTGATATTTTTCACGTAGTTATTTGTTTCGAACACAAGAACATTCGAATATTGGAATTAAAACGATGTACTTATTCTATATTAATTTTTTATGTACTTTTACATTAAAACGATATATTTTATACATATTAACAAATTTATTAAAGAAATGTACATGCTACAAAGATACATATGCCATTGTCATAATAATGATGATGATG
The DNA here is from genome assembly GCA_011638315.1 of Tetramorium parvispinum. Lineage (NCBI taxonomy): Eukaryota > Metazoa > Arthropoda > Insecta > Hymenoptera > Formicidae > Tetramorium > Tetramorium parvispinum. The sequence continues at coordinate 31,565 of VBVR01000672.1, read as the reverse complement.
ATTATTATGCATATCAAAATGACGATCTGGCTACATCGTGATTTAAATTGCAAAATTATTTCCGCGTAATACAATGATGATAAACAATTGTTATATACAATACTAAATTATCAATCGCCATGTCTACGAATTAATTGCAAAATTAAGAGCTATTATGCAAAAAGGGACGCAAGTTCTGTCTGCGCCCATTACGTTCGCGCAGAATGCATTTCATTTGCGAATCCAACAATTAGTTTGCATAGTAGAATTTAATTGCGCGTTGCGATAATGTGCTTGTTATCCAAGTGAATGAAATATCTGATATATTATACTCACGCATTAGTCAACCGTTCGCTAATTAAGCGTCATTTTGAAATAATTCTCCCTCCCTTGTCACGTGGGCCACGTGATTTATAATATTAACTTACGAGGGAACATACTCAAACACATTTTGCTTTGAAGTAAAATGGAAATTTGCAAGAGTGCATGGGATATTAAATTTATATCGCGTATCTTTATATACGGCTCGATATTGAATTTTACATTTTCACGTTTGTACATATATATTTTCCCTTTCCACATAACAGCTCTTAAATATTCTTTACGCATCTCAGTGAGCGTATCCATTTGCATTCATTGTTATACAGTGCGTCCCGCTTAAAACCGAATGTCTACGCGAGTAAAATAAATCGAAGTGATACAGCCGACCTTTATCAGCCGAATGCATTTCATCGAATGCATATGTCCGACACGCGGTAGTCGTACTTTCATTTCGCGCGAGTGAGCCGAAATCGATTGGTCGGCCTATCCCTCGTGTTGCACTGGCGGTTGGATTTTCCAGCGAGCAGAATCGGACACAGTTTTAAAACTGTCAGATTTTCTCCGGCAGCGGTTGATGAAGGGCAAAAACACTGAAACCAGCCCTGAGGAATACCGCGTCATTTAATTTTGCATGAAACGCCATATCGGCCATAGTTGGTATGTCATCCCGATTGCGCCGAGCGTGGGCCAGCCCCTCGGCAAGAATTTCAATGAAAGGTTTTGGAATATTTTTCTAAACACCGCTCCCGAACTAAAAGAGATCGAGAGCGAGCGAGTTATTCTTCTTGTTTCGAAGTATACTTTCGATTATGTCGCGAAAATGTAAAGATCTCCAGCGAAAGCAAATTCCAACGACAGGGAAGAATTTATATATTATATATATTTCGTATTATTATATTCCTCTTTGATAATTTGCACATTTTTCATCTTTAATTTATAGATAAATATTATTCTTTATTGTCATTATTATCGATATTGCGTTTCATATAATTTTTTAATTATTTTAATTACATATTTCTAATTGAATAATAATTTTGTAACATAGTTTTGATGACAATGTACATTCGTTGCAAGCCTAAAACAACCAAAGGAAAGCTTTTATTAAAAGGATCGATTTATGTTAATATTTACAGAAGAGAAAACTCAAGTATGAGTATAAAGGGTTACTAAAATAAGAACGTTAAAAGGGGTATTCTTTGTCAAGTATGGCTTGCGCAAGTACGGTTGCAATCGGCAAAGAAGATACAAAAGACTTCGGGCAAAATAAAAACGTAGATAGCGGGAGAGAATCCCTCGACAAATACGAATGTATCCCTTTAGTATCCCGAAACGCGCTCAAGTGCGGTATCCCGGTATAGAGAATCCCCTCCCCTTCCCCCTCTTGAGCCCGTCAAATAGGTTCTAAAAAATCTCTTAATCGGCTTCACCCTTGTAACTCGTGATCTTCTCTTGTCGTCGAGATAGGGGACGGTGAATGCGGTAATCCATTTCGTGTCCCATTTCTACCTGAATACCATTCAAGTATTGGATTTGGAATGATTGTTCTTATCAATTGACATCGCATTGTACACGAGGGCAGTTGCGATGGCTTTGAAATTTTCAGCTTGTGGAAAATTGGAATTATTTGGATTTTCCTCGAATTTCTCGTTGACCGACAAAAAATCGATAAAGCAGACGAGAATAAATGCGAATTCATGTTAGCTGCAAACGATTTCAATTTCCTTCTGTTGCAAGGATTAATAATATTTATTAAACAAAAAAAAGAACCTGGTTCCAGTTTTTAATGCGCGATTGTAATTTTTTTTATACTGGCCGTGGTGCAGATTTCCGTTATTGCTCGCATTTTTTATTTCTTCGCAATTATTATTGGACATAAGTAATTACACTTTACTATTTGCAAATAATTTCTTATATATCAGTCTTTACGACTGTTCCATGTGAATACGTTTTAGTTTGCAGTGCGAACGTCCGGTTTTATCCGCGCGAACCGATGATGCGGTATGCCGCGTGCGGTAATGCGCTCACAAGCCAATCGGATGGCTTGCGGTGGTCTGGTATACCGCATCGTAACGCGTGAATGGAATTAAGCCTTACCGATTCCATCCCAGGACTAGCCGGAGCGCAGAGTACACGCCATATTTACGTCCCTACGTGATTACTCGTCGTCCAATTTGTATAAACTCGTGATACGACTGTCGTGCACCGCCAATCGAACGAATTCTTATCCGTTTGAGCGATCTATTTATTCGAGACACCATAGCAGAATATATTTATACTCTTAAATATATTTTAAAGTCATTGTCGTCACTTATTACTATAAAGTATTTTATATGAAAACACACAAATGAATTATAAATAATTATAAACATGGTAAAGATAATAGTCGTAATGAATTCCTCCTCGTCTAAAATTTTGGAGAACGAATATGATAGAAAGGGACAAGAATAATTAAAGGAAAAATCTCTTGCGTGCTATCTTATCGACGACTTTAGGATGTACGAAATTTATGAAAAATCGCTCTAACATTCGGACTGGCAGGACCAATCTGATAATATATTGGACCGACGCGACGGTTCGTGTCTACGAGCAAAATGAAATTGCTATGCTAGTAGACTGCGAGTAGAAAGAAAGCAAAAGAGAAAGAGAGAGAAAGCGAGGACAGTATTTTATATTTCTTTCGGACCCGCTTTCCTGTAACCGGCAATCTCGGCTATACCACGCCGCACCACACAGCGGCGCCGCCGCTTTCCGCGCCGCAGTCGCGGAGACCAAAACTTTATTCTGTTTGCAGGGAATTCGGTCGGTGCACTCGCTCGCTCGCTTGCGTTTCTTTCGTCTCCTCCTTGCGGAAGTTTTCCATGAAGATTGCGGTGTACCGGGCCGAAACTTAAAATGGATGCCTGTGAGTGCGCCGCGATATGGCATCGGAGATTTTCTTCTGTTCCTTTTTTCCTTGCTCCTCTCTCTCTCTCTTTCTCTCTATTTTTTTTTACACGACACTCGGCTGTTTTACGTACCTGCCTTACCGAAAATTTGTTCTCGCAAATTACTTTCCCGCGGTGGCGCTTTCTGGGCGTCGTAAATTCGGCATACGTCGAACAGATGCCGACCGTTCCCGTTTATTTCCTTTTCTCGTCCTTCGTTCGGATATAGATCTATCGCTTCTTAATATGCGATAGAATCTTCAAATATAATTTTACGACACAAACTTTTACCGCGTCCACTTAATGGGCGTAATATCGTTAATGGACTGATAAAAATAAAAAATTGAATGAGAAATCAGACGAAGAAGTGAGTATTCATGGGGGTGAGAGTTTGATAACATTATATATGGATAAGCCAACTATCTGCTTCGCTTGCATGGAACAGTTCTTGCCACGCAGTACCTACTTGCAAATAAGGAAGGTACGAGTTCTCAAACTACTTTCATAAGTGTTATTTCTCTTCGCCTGCCGAACGGCTTCAAAACTTCTATCCGCCCGCTGCGAAAGAAACAAACGAGGAGTTTAGACGGCTCCTCGCGCACGGAAAATAATGCAGTCGGAATGCATTTTCCATGGACAGAGATCCGGGAGTTTCTCTCTAAGCTTCTCGTTTAATCCGCCCGTACTGACTTTTCCGTCGAGAATCACGATATCTCGCCTCCACGCCGGCGCTTCTCCATGGAAATCATATAGTGTGGCTGAGAGAAAAACAATGCGAGATCGAATGAGGGCCTACTATATCACAGACGAAAGTTCGAGATCCTCTTCAAGTCGAGACTTTATCGTTTACTCGATATAATGACACCGCTTGTAATATTAATATAATATCATTGATTAAAATTAAAATTGTAAATCGATAGAATTTTAATGGAAATCGTCGAACCTTAACATTTTTAGTAATTAATCGAATTAGAAAGGACTGGGTTTTTTCGTATTTCAGAATCCACAGATTGGATTCTCATTTGTAATTTAGTATTATTATGTTATTACACACTCAGACAGCGAGAAAATTTTTGTGAAACAAAGAGATCAATATTAGCTTTCCCACAAATGTTACCACTTTCCATGATACGGATCGGACTGGTAAAAAAAGCTCTCTTTCTCTCTGTTAAAAAATTATTGCCTCACGTGCGGGGGATTTTTATATACATATACTTCTACTATCTACATATACTTTTTTCGAACGCTTTGTTAATAATACTGTGTCGCGTGGAAAATCCGCCGATGGGACTCGCACGCGACGCGGTGTCAACAACAGATTTCATGAAATCGGCGTGACATTCGGGTATTACGTTGCACGCGCGATAGAACGTTACGTTCGCGGCCGTTATTTAGAAGTCGATGCGCCGGCCGAGCGAAATCTGCGAGTTTCAAACAAGCGGAACGGTCGAAACAGCTGGAAATTCGCAAGCCCGCGGGGCGTTTTAATTCTGCTATCTGGACCAACTTTTGCGCGGATACACACTCATGGTGCTTTATTCCCGGCTCTTTCTACCGCTCTCGTGTTTGAGAAAGAGAGAAATAGAAAGAGAGAGAGCAGAAGCGATGCTTTCTCGAGGGTGAATCCACAGTGGTCGATATAGTTTTGCGGCGGTTGCTTTTGCGATTCCACCTGACGCCACATCCTGTAGGCAGCAGCCGGTTATCCGGTAAATACCTGTCAGTCATAAGAACGGGCAGGATGGAATTGAAAACCGTCGCCTTTCGCGACATCGCAACGTTCGTTGGTTCGCGCTAAGGAACGCGGCGAACCGTGCGAACTATGCGGACGCGTGATGTGTGTATGTTGCAAACATATTGAACATACTGGGAAAATATGCTATCTCAGGTTGAATGGTGGAAGATGTCGTGTGATTTTTCAGAGTATAATAAATTATTACATTAATTTTTCTCACAGGCGTGTAACCGACACTCTGACTGACTACTATTTAACACTTTTTACAACATAAAAATGGTTTCAAATCACGACCCAATTATTAAACTTAATCACTCTTGTCAGCTATAAATTAAAGTAATTATTTATCGGACTTCACGGAGATTTAACTTCCTGGTTAGAATTTCCACCTTAATTAATATATGGAAAATAAATCCGCGACGAGAGCGATATTTTCATTTAGCAACGAGGTGGAATTATCCAACAATGTGCTTTCATCGAGCATTCGTTGCTGCATTTACGATTGTATGGCGCTTTGTACTGCGTTGCGCGCGAGATCGGGAGAAAAATACATTTTCACACACGAGGAGGTCGCCGGACGGATAGATATACGTGCAATGGTGATGTTGGATCGTCCGGTCGGTCGGCCATAAAAGCACGAACGGAGCAATTGAAAACCCGGGGCGGCATGTAGTTTATAGGTATTCTGGCTCCGGTATATTTCAGGAGAGGCCGCGATGTGCGTTTCCCATCGCGTGCGTGGCCGTGTACATTAGTCGGGCGAAGAGGCGCGGCGCACGGCGGGTATTCTCCACGGAAATTCCTATTCGTATGCGCATCGATATGCGAATTCGCCATGGTAATGCGATCGGGGAGATCGGGGCCGGCGGCTGCGGCACCCTCGAGGGCGCTTACAATTTTTTTCCCCGCGACTACCGGCTGCGGTCGTTATGCGGCGGGGGCCGGAGGTATAAAGATCGAAACTTTTCGAGGGCAAAACTTGGGCGCGCTCGATGCCTATCCAGCCGAGGTGTCGTTCTTGTTTCATTCGGCTTGCGCACCCGGCCATTCGTCTTCCATAGCGCCGATAAATTCATCCCCGTTCGGTGCACGTTTGGTCGGCGAGAAGAGGCGCATCCTGACTCTCTTCCTCTCTCTCGTTCTCTCACACAGTCGGGGTTGAAAAGTTCTCTCAACCACTCCGTGCATCCAGGTTGGCATGAAGGGTCGTCAATATCTATAGCATCACCGATCTTTAAAAAGCTACGCACGTTGCACACAGAATGTCCCACAACTCAATTCTAATGACAAGCACTCTAACTCAATAAATCAGTATACGGGAAAATGTCCGCCGAATCGCCATTTACAAGCGAGAAACATTTTTGATGCTTTAATTTTTTCGCAACTGTTTCTCGGTTACGTGAATTATTTTTGGCTTCCGCAATAACTCATGTCGCCTATGTGGGCAACCATATACACACACACACACACACACACTCTCTCTCTCTCTCTCTCTCTCTCTCTCTCTCTTTCATTTCGTAGGGTCATTCCACAACCTTCTGACCTTTTCGCTTGATTCTCAGCGTCGATATGTTTGTTCCTCGATGTATGACGTTGATTTTCCAGGAGAATTTCAAGAGATTGATGCTCATTGAAAGCGTCGACACAAGTGTAAAAGAAAAAGAGAAAGAGAGAAAGAAAAAAGTAATAGGTCAGAACGAAAAGTTCAACGGGAAGTTTAGAGAATCCGCCGCATGACAAGAATTTACGTTCTCGGTCGTTAAGAGACCGTTACTCGTCTTTTTTCGTTTCGTAATTTTGAAAGTAGGTGACAAACGAGGCGGCTGATCTTTTTTTCACGTGCCCGACATAGAAAAAACAAATATTCTCAAGGGTGAAGCCCACATATCTGTCACGGATGAAAGTCAAACGTCAAGGCCGATCTGAAATAATTACGTATCTCGATGGTCACTGGAATTATTTAAATCATTGGAAATTCCATTTTTAGCTCGCGGGGAAATTGGGAATTGATTTCTTCTTCGCCGCGATACAATTCGATTTCTCGAAATCGGATTAATGATAAATTGATAGGAAATGTCGTTTAAAAATTCTAATTTCCCATAAATCTCAAACTAGATAAATGAACCGTAGCGATTATGTATGTTAATACACTCTCGCGGAATATTTTCTTGTTCTTGTTACTTCGTCGAGAGAAATTTTTTTTTATATCCCGTAGAATTTCTCTTGCACGATTATTCTCACGGAAGCAGGAGATTTAAAAATATAATTTTTCTATAGGGAGAAGACGGTCTGGAAAATAACCTTGTGAAGTCGTTTCCATTGATTCCAACTGTCTCGAGAATTTCATATCTCTGCTCCGCTGAACCGATTTAAAACGATTTTACCTGTCATCCGTGATCCCCGAATGCTTATGTCGCGATGGTCGATATAAACCTGCCAATCCGTATCACGTTTTTCCGGTAATATACAGATCGGGATGTTGCAAACCATATTTTTACGAGGTCGTTCCGCATTTCTGCTACAATATTCAAGGAAATATCTCTCTCGACAAAAGTGTTGCATGTGAAAGAAGTATTTTGCAATATTCGAGTGGTAATTCAACTTCGTGCTTTCCATCGGAGAACTGGCAAATACTTTGCACGTCGGACGTACGTCGCGCTTGGAAAAATGAGCTTCCGTAACGTCCGCCTTAAGGAATTAGCGCGGTTTAGCGCGTCCGAGTGTGCGAGTCTCAGACAATTATCGATTGAATTAGCGGGATTTCTCTCTCCGGCTCGCCGGAAAGCAACGTTTCTAAACTCGTAGAGTCCGGGGCATCGTGTACAAAACGAGAAGTAGATCGAGAGTAGAGTCGATTACACGGTGGATAAAAAGCGCCAGGCATCACGAGAGAGGTTGCTCGACCCCGCTTCTCTAGCCGCTCCCTCGTCGTTAGTGGCTACCAAGGAATTAGTAGGGCTTTTCCTTTTGCCGCTCTTCTCCTTCCTCCTTACTTCTTCGCTTTTCCGTTCTTCCGGTTTCCTTCGCCGGCAAGAAATCCACGCCGCCCGTCCGCTCGCGGAGGAGATGCTGCGCTCATCTTCCGCGGTTGCACTATCGCGCGGTCCGTCCGAACAAGTTAGTTTCATTTAGGCGAAATTGTTTGTCGATCCCGGTTGGTTTGTTTAAGCGCAAAGTTCTATGCGGTTAATCCCATTTACGTCAATGAAGCGCCCCGCGGGAGCGTCTTGTTTTTCCGTTCGTCATTGCTTCTGGCTGAAATTTCTAGATAATACTTTTTATTTTAATTATCGGCGTTAATGGTGAAGGTTGGATCGCGAGGAAATTTTTACATGAAAAATTGAGCAATACAAAGATAAACTTGAAATTCGATGCAACTATAAAAATTAATAAAACACGCTGACACCGCTTTCGTTTTATTTTCGATAAATTATATAAATGTAGTATAATGTATCATCTGTTTCTACAAACATTTTATAGCGGTGATAGAAAACTATTATTTTGTCGTAAATTTTGCTTTTGTTCTATTTTAAGATTCTTTTCTCTATCATTATCCAGCAACGTCTGTTATCGTAACGTCTGGTATAACGACTCCAAGAAACAATATACTTAATACAATAGCTATGGTAATATATGCGCCGAGTTCTCGCGCGTACGTCTCTTCTAATTTTCTTTTTTAAATCCTACAATTTCTATACCACCGGGCTTAAGATTACTTTTGCATTCGAATAGGCAATTCCGCCCCGATCGATCATCTCCGGACGGCAAATTGAATGGTGGCGATCAGCAGAAGTCACGCGATGCAACCCTCAAACTTCACGATCGTGAAATTCGGGGTGGCTCTCGTAGTATGCAAAGCGGATCGCTCGTGACACGGGGCTCGATGTTAATGGCACAAAGGTTTTACCTCGGAAGAGTATTCCGCGAACACGTTCGATCCGAGCGTTGAATTTATCGGTCTAAAGTTTCATCACGCGCATAAAACGTCCAAACAAAACGTGCGCGGTGTTATGCATTAATTACCGCGTAGGTCTAACGATAATTGAATATCCTGTTGCTAAAAGCGCAATTAAGGCAATGTTTCCTTTTCTCAAATGTGTTAAAAATGTGGTTTTTGATCCTCAAAACAACAACCAAAAAAAAAAAAGAATTTCTCTATCGCTAAATTATGTAAATAAAAATCTTCTCGAGTTTCTCAATTTTATTATCGTTCTAAAAAGATGTATAACTGTGTTATGTAATTTTGAATTTTCCTCTTAATAAAAGTATCGCGTTTCTGCCCCGCCCGCTTCTGTTAATTACCTCACGGATACACTTTTATTAATTACCTCGTCGATGCACTCTCGCGATACGCGGATGGTACACGGACACAAATCAATATGAGCTATTTGTAAATCGCCTCTCGCTTCTGTTAACTGTTTATCGATACTGCAAACGATCCCTACGCTTGACTAACCGTTGCCTGGCATTCCTCGCAATAACGCTTTAACGCTGATAGCTTCCTATCGAAGAGCCTTCGAATCTTCACGTGCATGTTCGATTAATGTTACAATCGATATATTTCGTATGCACATCAAGTATCAAAGAAAACTTTTTTATGAGCTCGTTCATCGTTATGGTCGAATATCGATAAGCCGAATAATCGCGTTCGACTTTAAAGAATGAAATTATTTTAATTATTTCAAGTTATTCAAGTTGAAAATTTATATTAAGGAAGATTTGTAACATTTTCTTTTTTAATCAAAATTACGATATTTTCAATTATTTATAATCGAGAGAGATTGTTGCGCTTGAACGATTTCCTAAAGAAATATCAAACTCGAATTCCTCAAAGGGTTCGTAGATAAAAGGAAGCGCGGGAAATCTGGGACACGCTATGTACGCCCGTAATTACATTGCAAATGGCTCCTGATAAGGATACGAGGGAGATGACTATCGCAAGATGACTTTAACTGACTTCTGTCAAAAGAGGAATTGAGATAATTATAGAGTAAGAAACGTTAGTACTGTAGAATTATACCGTAATACGTTTCGTGCGCGGAAATTCAAATGCACGTGTAAAGTGGTGAATCTCTTTTCGAATTGAGATACAAGAGAATTTAAAGTTTAAATAAACCTTCAGTAAAGCTAAAAGCGTTTTAAGTTCTGCCAGATATAATATATGTTTTTAAATTGAGGACAAACACTGTAAAACTTTCCAAGTGAAACAGAAAGTATGATACATTCTGACATATTTGCGAATGTAAAAATGGACCAAGTCGATCGATAGACCGGTGAAAATTGGAATAAATTCACGTGCGAGAAATACGCGCGGGTGGTAAGGGCAGCGAGAGTAGGTGAGAAGAATGATCTCTCTCGATGTGCATACAGCGAGAAACGCAATGCCGGGGGATAGTGCACACGCGCGCGTGTCTGATCGTGACACGGGAGGGTTCGTTTCCCGGGGGAGCTATCGAAGAACGCCGTCGTCGTCGTCTTCTTCCCGATCTTCAGATCTCTCCTCCCCGCGTCTCGCCATCCCGCTTCGTTTTGCGCTGCGATTCTCACTTTCTCGAGAGGCTGACGCCAAGTGTCGATCCTTGTCGTCGGCGATCTCCGACGGCGGTCCCTCTTTCCTCTCCCTCCGCCCTCTTTCCGCTCCCCCGTTCGGATAACGAAAGCGACGAAGGTCGACGACACGAAGGTAGAAACGCGATTCTCCTCTCAATGCCGGGTCGCGGCGGCCCTTTTCTCGACGATTCAGCTAGTCGCCTCTCTCGCGTTCTTCCCGACAAAACGACAAAGCGCTCTCCCGGTGTCGGGCATCTCGTATTGCCGAATCGTCGCCGGAATTGCACCGGAATATTGCTTCTCTAGAATTCATAAGGTTGCCGAGATACAATCTCGGCACGGTGCTTTGGAAAGGCGCGATGTGGTGAGGCTGATCGAGCGCGAATTACTATCATTCGTAGGAAGGTTTATATAAATACGAATAAATAAAGAAAAGATAACGAGTACAAGTCGTATCAATCTATTTGACCATGACAGTATATGAATGAGTTTTTAAGTATTTCAATTTAATTATTGAAAATGGGAGACTGAAATGATGAGTATAATACTGAATGTGAGATTCGAAAGTATGTTCTTGAAGCATCCGACTGCGCGAGAAATTTAAAAGAATGTGTTAAAGTTGGATAGAACAGTTAATATGACTGAGAAGACTTTAAGGAAACTTGTAGACACTTTTAAAAAGATTTTAGAGAAATTAAAGAATAAAGTAATTGAAGATCTTGTGTTAGGAAGTGTTAGGAAGTGTTAGGAAGTGTTAGGAAGTAAATAAATGGATGAGAATGTATTTATCTGACATGTTGAGGATGCAGGGAAACGTTGGCCGACCAGTACCGGATGTTGTAAGATCCAAAATAGTGATAGTAGCTCTGGTTACGAAGATCCGACCGGTGATTTAAATCGTAACTGGGTCGCCTCGGGAATTTACCGCTTAGTCATGGGTTAGGACCATCGCGAGGACGGTGATTTATAGCCAAATGCTTGGTTAAGGGTCCCTGTTAACGTTTTAAAGTTATTCTCTTCAGGCTCGTACTTCAGCCTTCTTTCATCAATGTTCCTCCAGTCTTCTCTGTAATAACAGAATAGACGATTTCTCCGCGAGTCTCCTTTTTCACGAGACTGATAATCGCGCTGCTCGCGACATCCGGCCCGGTCCCTCCCGCTGTTCCTCGCGCATTTCCGGCCGCGACGGATTTACGGCGTGGCCGTACGCTCGTTTCGTGTCGTTAGCCGAAGGGTCGTGCGGATAAATGGCGTGCCGCCCTGATGAAAAAGTTTCGTCGTCCCTTCTCGCGCCGTGCGAAGCAGGAGAGACGGGAAGGAAAAGGAGGGCCGAGCAATAAATGAGTTTACTCTGTTCACTTCGTTGTGTCCCGGGTTGGTAATAGCGTGCTTGTCATGATAATCGGACGATTGCCAGATGGTGATCCCACATCCTTAATTTGTTGGCACGGATAAAGGGATGATCACGCCGACAAACATTTATTCGTCGTAAGAAATAATCAGTATATTTCACTTTTATGATCGTACGACGAGATATCAGTTCGTAATTTCATTGGTCATATATTTATCGCAGAAGACGCTATTATTTTCTCTCATATGTATGGCACTTCTTCACAGCATAATTCAAGTCCCGGATATTTCTTTGTCAGCAGATATTCGCGCACGTACGTATATCCGTTCTCTCGACGGGCCCGCTGAATTATTGGCAAAAATTCGGCAGCGAATTTTAAAATCGTTCTATTATGGCCGCTTAATGTATGCATGGAACGCTCGAAGGCACGGGGGCAGATTATACGGTATAATAATTGGAATAACATAGCGCGTGTGCGCCTCGGATCGAAACAATTTTGCCGCAGTAATTAATAATGCGTTAAATAACGCGTTCTTTGCCGGGATCACAGCGCGCGTGCCGTAATTCCCCACTGTAAATACAATGAATGTCATATTGCTCCCCGCGACCGGAGCAGAACCGGAGCGCCGTTTCGAAATTAGCTATGTATGACCTATTTACTTGCAAGAGTAAAGTCTGCTATGTTTCATGGCTAAAATGAGCCGCCGACGACTGTCGACCGAGTTAACCAGAGACAACGAAATATACGGATACTAAGAGTATTCTAAGTAACGTAGCTCGCAGAATCATGAATTCCAAAGAGTTTCGGAAACGACCGAAAACGTTTCTCGAAATAAATTGTGAAAAGATAAATCTATGATATATATATAAAACTCGGAATTACTTTACATTATAAATTCAAGTTGATTTTATAAAAATCATCACATGATGAAAAGTTAATTACAAAAATATTTAAAATTTATTGTAAAAAATAACACCCATATCGGTTAAATATAACTCTTCGACAATAAATAATGCGACGAATTTAGCACACGTACAAGCTAATGATATATTAAAATGTTTGAAAGTTATTTTTCCAGTGTTTTCAGTCGGAGTTTTATTATAGCAAAACTCTTTTATTTTTAATGTACCATTCATTCGATATGAAGCTACTGTGGGCGAGACTATTAGACACGAGATGCTAGATTTATTTAAGCTTATCTCGCACTCGCGTGGGATTCGCGCTCGTTGCAATTTTGCATTAAGGATCTCTTAAAATTCGCCGAACACGGCGTAATCAAATAGACGGGGGCTGGTAGTGCTGATGATATAACGAGGGAACTTTCATACTTCGGGACATTACGAGGACTCGGCAATTTTATCGCGCTTCCACGGTGGCCTCTTCCGCACACTAATTCGTGTCCGAATGAAAACGAACTTGCGAAACAAAAGCGCGCGCAATAAAGTATCGGATGCGTGCTTCGTTTCTCGCAGATATTCGATTTGTATGGAGCGTTCGTGCTCCTAGCGCACTACGCGGACAGTATGCAGATAGGAACGGGGCCGCGGAAAATAAGGCAACAAAGGGAGATAACCGGGGAAAAAGTTGACTAGATTCTCAATTGCTACATCCGCCTGTGCTGACCATATTAATAAGTGCTTTTTTTAAGGATCCTGCCTCTAATTCTCCTCTGTGCTACTGTAAACATACTAATATACATACGAAACGTACGTAAATTTCATTTGACCCACTGTTTCAGCACATCTCTCATTTGAAGAGAACCTATTAGCTGAATTATAGCCAGAGTAGTTATAACAGAGTTTGTAATAGTTTCTGCAACACATCTAATTTCGCGTTAAATAAATAACTAATACGAGTAAAATCAAGAGTATTATGCATAAAAGCGTAAATAATTAAATAACTCGTGATAATACACTTCTACGGCCAACCTTCTGTTTACCGTGTTTGCGCCTGTGGTTACGAGGGACAGAGAACGCGCGAACCAATGTAGGAAACCACCGAGCAAAATATGGCCCACAAAGAGTGGATGATTTAATGGTAGAAAAACTCTCGCTCCCGCCGCATCAGATCAGACAATATCTACGAGCCCGGGTTCCGGTTAGTCGGTCCACAAAGCTAGACGGCTAGCTAGACTAGGACAAAATCCCTCGGGATAGCGAAAGCGACGGATCGAAAATCGAGTCAGACCCCCTCCTGCCTTTCTCCGCCGCTCGTCCGACTGCGGACTGCGAGAGCCATAGTATGCCATCGAGTTGCAAGGGATATCAGCTCTTTGAGGCAGAGAGCTCTTTAATGCAGTATTAACCCTTACTGACGTCGCGCTCGAGGATCGGAAGTTTCTCTAAAGCGATATAGTTGAATCAAAACAGGAGAATTAAGAAAATTGTAAGATTGATTGTATCAGACTGAATAAAAAATGCAATATACATAGCGACAATTGTCCAATGTGCATAGAAAAAGCTAATAGAATAAAATTTGAAGGAAGACGATGTTTGGGTTAAATACAAAGATAATTTAAAATTTTACAGACATCTCGATACTTGAATATTTGCAGTAAATTATATATTACTAAATTATTTAAATATACAATATCTAAATAATTCATACACAATGAATAATTACTGTTTGGGTAAATTATCTAAATAGAAATAGTTGTACGGTTAATTATTCATAAATAATATCATTAAATTATCAAAGCGAAACGCTCGGCCGTGATACTAATTCGTACTTTAACCGAGTTACATTTACTGAGGGATGAAAGATGAGAAAGATAAAAAGGAAATTAATTCCCGCGCGTTTATCTCGCAATAATTCTGCTTCTTCCGACGTGTGATTAGCGGGATCTTGCACGAATTAAAAAGTGCTACGAGAGAGAGAAAGGGAGAAATATCTTTCATCGTGTGCACGGGGGTGTAGAAACAAATTTTTCTGCTTCCCCTCGTCCACGGGGCAGGACAGGAACGATGCTTGGGCGCTCATTAAGCATAATCTGATCAAACATGTCATTAATCTTTGTCCAGTTACTCGTCGAAGAAGAGCGCTTCTTTGTCGTGAAACAAGATCGGATCACTAACCGGTAGGATCCGCTCCGATATTCTCTCCCTCTTCCCGTATCGATTAATTATATTACAATCACTGTCGCCGTTTATTAGTCGCCCATTTTTCCGCTGTCCCGTTTTGCATAACAACAGCGCTATGCAAATGCATCTTTCCTTGGCCGCCGCGAATGCAATCGCTTTTGTGTTTTTCGACGCATCACAGCCACGTCAACCGCTCGTTCGACTACGTCAAGTTGTATAATTGATTACCACCGAGAGAGAAATATCGAATGCCGCGGTGACAGCCGTCTATTCCTGACGAAAATAAATGCGATGATATTTTCACGAAAAGTATTGCAATCGCGATTCTATTGCGATGTTATGGCAGGCTGCCTTTTTTTTCTCACCACACTCACAGTGATACTTTACAATGACGCGCGTGAGACTAATTGTCAAAGATAGGCAACTAGAGATCACTTCTGATTATACGACGTCGTGCCATCTTTTGTGTAGTTGTTTTAATCTAATGGTTTAAATTTACATTTACAAGTATGCGAATCTTATTAATCCGATACTTTCCATAAATCTGTGGTACGTAACGCCGAATGAAGCTATGAGGGGACTGAAAGCGTTAACTATCTTATATAAATATCGTTTCCACTCGAGGCAAATTGAGAACAGCGGGTCGCCAAAGTGGAAATGGCATCACTTACGGGTCAGCTTGGATCGGGTAACTTCACTCGGGCTAAGTATCGCTGAAATTGCCCTGGAGTAACTGCCGGCTGGTGTTACTTCAATCTGCATAACAATCGAGCATATAGCCACGCAGACGATCGCCAGCGAGAGAGCGACAAGAGGAAGTAAGTTATTTGCGCTTGATTCCAGGATGTCTTCCGGGTGTTGGTTAAAACTTTGACAAAGTTGCGCTGATAGAATAATTGCTACAAAGAGGACTCAAGTTTACGATACATTCACATTTTCAGACAAAGATGGCATATTTCGGATAATTGAATTTTTATATAATTATATCAAATGGCAAAATTGCAAATTTCAAAATGTTTCACCTTCTCATAGAAGCAAAATTATTCCCAATATGTTGCAAGAATTGCATCGTTCAGATATACCAAAGAAGTAGAAACAGCAGACTTTAATAAGAAGATAATAAACTGCAAGATTAGAAAGAAGAGCGCCAGCGTAAAATATTATGATTCGCAAAATGCAAAGCAAGGAGTGTCTCAAAGAGATAAACGATACATAATAAACCGATGAAATATTATCTCAGACAGATTCCGGGGAGTACATCAAGATTGCGAATAGCGTCTAATGAACGAAGGCGGCCATAAACCCCCGCACCTTTTTATAATGACTCGATATATCCCCGCCGCTGTCGTTTTCGTTTTCAGGGCCTCGTAAAAAGCTCCAGCAATTAACGAAGTTTCATGGCCGCAGTACGGCCCATAACGAGCTGCGCGACAAAGTTTCGCGTAGTAATGAACCATAATTGTCGGGAAAATAGAGTCGAAAATCGGTCGTGTTGAATGTTGAAATCTTTTTCTTAACACCGAATGTGCCGATGATCAAAGAAAATTAAATTGTGACTGAAAAGGAAGGACCTCTTACAATAAATAGCTAGTTATAATAATATCACTCGCTAAAATAACATTTATCGTAGTAAAATCACGAAACTATTTATCTATAACTACATAATTATTAATGATCATTATATTACAATTCATATGTGACCGCAGAAATAACCACAGGAATTGATTCCATCATCCAACTATTTGTAAACATAAATTATAATTTATGAAGTAGACGCGTGTTGTGTATACAACAGGATAAAGCTATGAGACGAAGTAATTCAACCGAAAGTCAGACTTTCCCGCGACCGTTCATTGCCGTTTCAACGATGCCGCTCGTTATCGTCACCTGTCCGTACCTGTCCGACTCGGTTCTTCTTGACTGCATGCTCACATCGACTAGGTTCAAATCCCGATCGTATCACCCGACCGAGCACCTAGCTGTTCCGACCTTACAGTGTCGCTCTTGCAGAATGTCTACCCGTCTGCGCCGGCAAGACCTCTCCGTCTTCGATGGTTCGAGCGGCTCAACGTCGTTATTAATGATGCGCACTCGAAGCGCGGGTAAGATGCCGAGGGATTTATAGACTTCGGGATACTAGTCGAGTCGAGAGTGTGAAGAGCGCGGGCGGTGGGAAGAGGCGCGGGCGTGTAAAAAGAGGCCTCGTTTTATCCTCGGAAAGTTTCCCTCGTGGCAGTACTTCCAGAAATGATGGCGGACGGGGTCAAAGAAGAAGGTGAGGCGGCTGAGTTTTTCTCCAGGGCCGAGCTATTCGCCCCCGGGTCTGCGGTCGTTTCTTATCGGCAGGGTAGTGATACGGAAAAAGGGGCGGACACCCCTTTCACCGCCCCACCCGGTGTCCCCGTTCGGCGCGGCAGCCTCTTTGTTTTAGGCGCATCAAAGACGTCGCGGGAGCACGACTTTCGCGCGGGCTACAGAGCATCGTTAATGCGCGGTTGAAAAATTCATGAGCCCGCTCGCCCGACTCGCCCGACTCGCCCATTCTCGCGACGATGTTGACGGCGTGCTTGCATTATTTTCGACGAGATTTGCAAGATGGCCTTTCCGCATATTACGAGCGAAACGCTCGAGACTTGTTCATGTACACCGCCTACTTTTCAAGTGCACGAGCTTCGTGTATTGAGCCGTCGACTCAAACGAACGTGAGACTGAAAGGTATAAAGTTTACTCTTTTCCACACATCCGCAAAACTGCGATGTTTTTTCTCCCCAAAGAGTTATCCACGTAATTTCAGTCTTTTATCATTTCCTCATATTCTTCAATTCTTAACGAGTTAAAAGTATCTAGGGCCATTAAAATAAAAAAATCGTACTTCTTACAAGTCTTCTTACTTACGTCAGTTTGTCTATCGTTTCCGCTAACATTTTTTATAATAAACGAAGGGCGTGCAGGCGTCGCACTGAAAAACCCCACGCGGATTAGCGATTTTTTTCTCTCATTCTCCTCACGAAAGAGTCACGATCGCAATAATCGTAGCTGCAAGTTCAAGGGGCTCAAGTGGAAACGAAAGAAATTCGAGCGGGCCTTTTTGCGGACCGTGTAACTCTGGCTTTCGCCCAGAGGATGACTGCGCACTTAATACCTTTAATATCGCGTTTTATTAAAACCTCGTGCCAGAAATGAAAGACGCGTGATGGGGGATGGGGAGGAATCGCGGACGGGGCATGGGATTTAATAAAAGCGAAACACAAGCGGCCGAGTCAGCCGATAGGGAGAATATTTGCCAAAGAAATAATTACGGACCAGGGCTGTGGATAGCGAAAGTATTCGGATCAAACTCAAAGGACATCCCGAACACATTTCTCTTCCTTTTAGTATCGAAAAGAATCTAGGACGAAAAATATATTTTATTAAGCTATTTATTAATTAGAATTCCTTTTAAATAGTTATTTATAATTATAGATTAACATTTTGTTTCGATATATTGTATATCTATTTTACGGTACTTTATTACAACTCATAGCACTTCCTTGAAATTACCCGCGATGCGTATTATGAAGATTTACATATTTATGGGAATTATATCTGTCATAGAACTAGAATATATAAGGGACTGAATTTACACAATATTAAAGTAATGTAAAGCGAGGTTTTCCATGAGGGTCTGAAAAATGCTATCTACGCTACTTTTACAGGACGTCCCTCTCGCGCGTCTTACGGCTTTGTATATACTACATGCGTACACGCACGTTGCGGCACAGACACCGGTACAGTGGTTAATTGAGTATTTGCATGAAAAGGATTTAATTTGCGCTGAACATCGCGGGTACCTGCGCGCTTCGCGAGCGCTTTGTAAATTGAACAAATTAAATACGTGAGAAGCTTTTTCATCGGCAACGCGTTTGTTTTCTCGGAAATATTTGTCGAACAATTCTGATATTTCCCGCGGCACTCTTCATTAGGTGAAATTAATAAACAGCGAACGAGTAGGACTAATTAATAAAATTGCGAACGGAAATAAAGGTGAGAAACTAATTAAGCGAATGACAAATGTGTTCGTACGCAACTATCACGTTATCGTAATGTGAAATTGACCGTTAGATGGATTGCTAATGACCGTAATTATACGAAATTAACCTGAGTAGTCCGAGAAGAAGTGGCTGTATTAATTTGCACGTCTACTTTCATACTGATTAGGTTGTTCAATTGAAGAGTTTGCTGAAGGTTGCTTTTAATTTGTAACATTACAGCATATAAGCATTACAAATATTAATTTCATAATTTAATGCACATCATACTTTTGTTCCATTCCGTTTGTTTTTGTTTTTCATTGTTTTTGTTTCATTCCGTATGTTTTTTTTTAAATAAACAGTAGATATTTGTCTTATTGCGCATCTAACAATTTTATTAAACTAGCAATTTTTTGAATGTTTAGAAAATATTAAATATCATAAATAATAAATTTTTAATTATCTAATCTATACGATTTATATTGCACGTCACAACTTAGCATGGCAGGTGCAACTAGAAGAAATTCATCTTAAGCAAAGCTCTCAATGTTTGCTCGACCATTTCAAAAAAGTTAAGGAAAAGATCGCGAAATCTTTGAGCTTTCGTGATATGACCTAAACTAAAATTCTCTTTGAGTATTCCCCACTGGGTGCGACAGCGAGAGCGTTATTGCGACCGCAATTGCAGGAAAGCGTCTTGACTTTGGCTCAAAAGTAAAAGCGCGTGGTCTTTCTCCGTATCTTTCACCTCATCGGTTGGATATGTTGACTCTCTTAGATTGCGCGGGCAATGATTTATTTCTCGGGTTAAAAAGAAGAATTGTGTCATGTAACCGCCATACGATTAAAAGATATTGTGACTATGGAAAAGCATTCAACGACGCTGGCTTGTTTCTCTTCAGCATTATGTATAGCATTACCAAAAGAATATTTTTGTGTTGAATGTTTTCGTAGATTTTGACAAATCGTTAATAAAAATGCATTACGTCTGCCATGATTTGTCAAGTATAACTGCATGTGGTCTAAATTTTGCTTGAAATATTTCGTGAAATGAAAATTTAGTTTACACGTTTTATTTGCTGTACAGATAAAATTGTTGAGATATGTGCCGCAATAATAGATTCATATTCTAGATATGTTAGATACGAATGTTGTTTACTAATAAATCATATAGTAGATGTAATAATTGTAACTATGATAATAACATGACGTTAAGAGTTGCCGGAAATTTGAAGTATGTGTATAGCGATGTGACATAAATTAATATCGCCCTCAATCATGTATCTGCGTATCGTTAAACGTGGTTATCTGGCCGCGTCCGCCCTAGCGTTATTATTCTACTGATAGACTACTTGTCCAAGCCCGTGCATTTCCGATGCATCAAACATGCATGCGGGATTGGTACGTGGAGACGTAGTATCGATTGCCAATAACGGCAAGGATAATGTTATGCAAAAACTGCCGACTTGCCAAAAGGGCTGATAGCGTGTCAAACGTTTATTTCTTGAGGTGAAATGTAATACAAAAGAAAATTAATAATTCGCAAGTGTATCAACGCCAATGCTTTTGACATGTCGCAGGCTATTATTGTAGAAAATGAAATGAAAATGGACTTGATTAATATTATTAATTTATTACACGAACGAATGCAAAACAAGTGACAAAATAATAGAAACATTAATTAGCATTGTCATAAATTGCAATTGTACAAAGAGCGTAAAATTTAATCAAATTTTTCAAAGTCCCCAACAGAAAGATATATTATTAGTTTCAGTAATTATGCGACACAGAAATAAATATCGAACAGTGAGGAATCGCGGTGCATACATATATTAATGTGCTGTTGCGCGATAAAAATGCTGCTATGAGTATCATTTGTACTATGAAGGATTAACGCGAAAGAATTAAGATACATGATATTGTATTCGGTATGAGAAAGATATTTTTCATATTTCTGAAAATATATCCAGCGCATGTATTTTGAAAAAGACTCGTAACGAGACATTTTCAAGAGTCCTTATGTTGAAAAATGCTCGACTCGAAACTTGAGTTTCGAGTACTAGACTCTGGACGATACATTCTAAAGTTCTGCCGGGAAGTAGGGGCGTGTGAATCAAAGTTCGGTGGACACATTTCCATACACATACATTAAGAAGACAAAAGACACCAAGTTCAATAGCCTGACACGTTACGGCGAAAGATCGATGACTTGATTCTCCATCCTTTGTCGAAGAAAAGGCAGTGGAGCACTTGATAAGTATAACAAAGGGAGTCCATGCTATCTTTGTTGAAGCAACGCCTCGCGACAACAACGACGACGTCATCAACGCGTTCCGGCAATGTGGAAACGTGAAGAAAGACCACGTACTGTGTCGTCAGTCATCGTCGTGAGAGACGACAAGAGGATTTTCACGACGACGAGCTCGCTTCTCGTCGGAATCTAGGGTTATTCGCCGTCAACCTTGTTTCGCGTATCCGCGAGCTGCCGTTCTCGCAGGTAGCACGGGAGAAGCGACGTTTCAATGACGTTGCGACGGGAGTTGCGAATCTAGGTATCTCGCGGTATCGTGAGCACTCTCGCGTGAAATACTGCTCCGCATTGCAGTTTGGGATAGTTTAATATTGCAACTACCGGTGATAGATAGTCCGTCCATTAGTTATTGCGGTTGACAATCTTAGTCTCGGTTACGGTGCTTTTGATATACCGTGCGCACCGCGATTTCCTTTTTTATCCAACGATTTCAACTGTCTATAGAATTATTGCTTAACGATGTAAGAGAATCGCTTCTTCGCGAGAGGAATATTTATTATATAGAGATGAGAGAGAGAATTTTCATCGGGTATATACCGAGGTCACATGTCCTATGACCGGCGGGTATTGGAACGGCGTCACGGAGCACGTTCACGGATTATAACGTACTCTCACACCTCGTCCGAGTTTGCAAGTGGCCAAGTTGCCCGCAGCGCGCGATCGAAGACGATGCCCGAAGTGGACAGAACGTGTTTCGTAATCTACACGATTCCGTCGCTGTCCTCGGGGTTTCCTCGCGACACGGAGAGCCGGGATGCAGCCATCCGATTCCCACGGATGTCGGGCGGAGTCCTCTCGCCTGATGCGAGGGACCGGTCCTCGTAACACACATAGACATAAAACGACCAACGCGAACTGTCGCCGCTCGAAGGTATCAATATCGACAGAACAGGGGAAATACGAGGAAAAAAAAGAAAGAAGTTCTTGATTTGGGCATCCTCGACGCCAATATCGTCCAACCCCTTACTTCGTACACCGCAATCGTAATTAATATATATAATTAGATTTTTAATTAAAGTAACAAATTCAAACAAGTAATATTGAATGAAACATGATAACAGTGTCAGTAATAATATAAAATCTAAAATTGAAACAAATACTGTGCATACATTAGATATGAGTTTTGCCGCTCTTTCGCCGATTTCACTACATTGGTACAAAGTTTTTCAAAATTCACAAAAGAAAAAAATATTATTTGTGTTATTATAATAATATTGTATTTCCTCCAACAATGTTAATGATTTTAATTTTGATTTCCGATTTAATAGAAATTACACATGCCCATCGAATTATACTTCTATTTAAATTAATTCATTAATATTAATATTACGTTACATATGTCGCCATAATAATCGACAGATACAATCCTCCGGCCGTATACGGTCATAAAGAGTAATTTATTACACGAATTAAATGTGCGACATTTGACTGGCAATATTTGCGGTGGTTCGTATTTAAAATTGGCGATATCTGTATTGATTAAAAAGCAGCTCACGCGGAGCGTTTAAAGCAAAAATTGATTACAGGATACGCGACTCTACCGATTTCAATTTATGAAAATAATTTGGCCGTCTGTCGAAATCAGTGCATCGCGCTGATATTTTTGGAAAAGCTAATTTAAAGATTGAAAGGTTTTCACCATATATCCCCTCGTGTGATTTCGAAATAATCCTTTTCGGCCAGATGAATTATTGTATCAGAAAGGTAAAATTCTTGTATCATTAACTAACATGTGCAAACACTCGTAGACATAAGCCGCGAGTTTCATACGAGCAATTGTTCTAGACTTTCTAGAGTGTAGATTTCCCTGCCGGGAAAAGACTTTATTTACCGACGACATGCAAATTTGATATCCTTGAGGAGTGCAGACTTCCAGCATTGAATAACGTCTTACTAATTTTAAACTCGATATAATGTGCGAAAAATTTATAATTATTTATCGAATGTAAAACTTTACACACGAGTTTTCGTAAATCTTATCATACTTGTTATCATTCATTTGACGGTACATATAAACCATATTTCTAAAATCGTTAAAAGTACAAATTACTCTTCCAGAATAATTTGTACCTTCGTGTAAAAAAAACCTGAATATGTGAGTCTGGACATATTTCCCGGTTGGATCGTAATAATTTTACCTCTAAGTCTGAAGTTGTAAAACATCCCTCGCGCCCGACAATTCGTACCGACGCGGTAATTAACGGCCCTATCGTGTCGTGTAACACTTATCCGTGGCTTAGCTCTCCCGCAGTAAATAACCAGACGAATGATCCTGCGAGAAACGAATTTTGACGTCAACTCGGCGTGGGCCGTCTCGTCCCGTCTCCCGGCGCGGCTCAGCTCGATTTGGCCCCGGTCTTCGCATGCTTGCCCGGAATCCACCGCAAATCCATGCCCCATGCTCGCCTAAGGCGCGTCGGGGATCAGGGGCGCCTATAATTTAAGCTCTGCGTATCAATCGCCGAGGGGCGAGTACGGCCGGAGGAGCAATTTACGTGATCGAAGGAGGAGGAGGAGGAGGAGGAGATCGCCGGACGGTGGACGAGGTGGACCGGGCGGCGGCGGAGAGCGGATGGATGGGGTGACTGACTGGAGTTCGAAGCCTAGGGGATGATTTCCCGGTGGGCTGAGGGCGTCGGCGGCCGGCAGTCCAGACAACCGGTCCGGGTGGCTGGTTAGATCCGCGTGTGTATATTGATCCTCGTCACTACGTTCGCCGTAGGCCGCTCTCGTGGACTGTGCTTTTGCGGTTTTACCTGTTTTGCCCGTGAGCGTTCTCTTTAATACCTATCCTTTTTTTCTTCTTTTTTCTTCCCTCCCCTTCGTCGGCCGTCTCTCCCTTTCGCTCCGCACACAGCGTGGACGTACGTGTCGAAATTGCAGACTGCAACACGCGTAATGCCGCGGATCATCCCCCATTCTTGCCGCGCGACAGTTAGCCTCGCTTTTGTTTGCACATTCGATCAACGATTTCGCGGAGATTCTGTTGTCGTTTCATCTCTACTCGTGCGTGGCTTTCTAAATTTGGCGGCGCGCCCGTCCGAAATTGTTTTTAGATGTTTTCGCGATTTATTTGGTCGTTAAAATGCTGGAACACACGTACACACACACACATACATACACACATATGTATACGTTCGATAAAGAACTCGAATTAAACTTTTTTACACTAACAGGAATGCGATTGAATTTTATTAATTTAATGTTTCACGTTATTGATATATTCGTAATGTAACGTCTACGTGAATTTGTTCTGTCTTGAGACTCATTCCTGTCATCTCTATTAATAGGAGGCTTTTGTCCCGTCGGGAACTTGGAAGAATTTTTAGATCACATTACAGCCGCTTATAGTAATTAGCCGCGACGTTATTCTTGGGAGACTCGATCGAGCTATAATGAGTTTTCCCCCGACCCTTGCGCGATCTTGTCCCATCCTGTTAAGGATTAGGACCGGCTGCGAGCTACGGAAGTGGCTGCAGCACGATGGAGCAATCGAGTTACCCCGTAGTCCGCCATATTGGCGGTACCGAAATTTAATAAAGCTGATTGGTAAATTGCCACCGAGATCCCGTAGGATATAGGAAGAGAGAAAGAGAGAGGAGACGGCTTCTTCGAGTGCACGACGGTCAGAGGTGATGTGTCCCTGCGCGGTGATCGTTCTCTCTTACTCGTGCTTCGACCCAGTGTATTCAGTCCACCTCCAAAGTTGTCCTGAATTAGTGAGAAAAAAAAGGGCACCGAAAGTGACCGTCGAAAGAGACGTCGATCGATCCGCGTGTTGACTTTCTTCTCCTCTTCTACGCTCTCGCAATTATCGACATCGATCCGACGACGATTCTTCTCGATTCGACAAGCGCCGCGAGTTGCTTGATACAACAACATTCTGTTCACACTAATCCATTTGGGTTACGTTATCTCCTGTGTAGGTCCTCCTCGCAATGCGTATTTAACGTTTAATATTGCTCGTGAATGTCCGTCATTAGCGACAGCAAGAGAGACGAGATGGCGATGGGATACCGAGCGGCCGCGTATTCGGCGTTATTATCGTCGTGAAACAAGCCCCGGCTTCGAACCGGGATCCAGGTGGAATCGAGGATCGAATCTTCCGCACCAATCGCAATACCCATTAACGTGCTGGAATTCAGAGATGATGGCGATGATCGCGGTGATGGTGGTCGTGTTGCGGTCGACGACGATCAATTGCGCTCTCTCGGCGATCCCGGTCGCTCGTATTCTGCCCAAAATTCAAGGCTTCGCTTCAGATAGGCGAACAGGTACACCAAGAACCGCAGCGGCGACGAATTGCGTATCGCGGCATTAGCTCTGCGAGATACGTGCGCTAGTTAGTTTTACGAGCTTGGAGCAGCAGCGAGATAATTGTACGATCGATTTTCTACTCGTGGAGACGATTACCGTTAGTCAATGATTAGATTAGTATCTGATTACTAGACTAGAGCTAAACTGATAGCGCGTAATTATAGTTCGCTGTGAAATACGGGCTTCACGTTTTGTCAAAGAATTGCTATTTTTGACAGCATTAAAAATGTCAGCGAATGTTTTTATCGAAATTTCCTGTCCCCTTTCGAGTCACATATGTTTAATCGTTACGAGAAACGTGAGAATTCTGATATACGGGCGTTCGGAAAAAAATTCGAGACACGTCCGAAAACTGCAGACGACGTAAATATGACATATTGTAAATAATGGAAAATATTTTCGTACCGAAGGGGTGACGACAAGCGACCGGCGACCAGACAGAGGAATTAACGGAGGGTGAGAGTAAATGGAAAACTCGCCGCTCGCGTCTCTACTGTAATTTTTGATGGAAACATGTGACCGTAAATTTTTAGCAGCGTATTTTCAAAAAATCGCATATGAACTGAAATAAGTGGCTTTATTACCTTATAAATAAATCGTAATGTAGGTTTATTATACAATAGATTTTTGTTAAAATTAGTATTTGCTTTATACAACTTATTATTTTTTAGAAACAATGAAAACATTTGTCGAGAACGTTTGATGTTATACAGTTTCCAATTTGTCACAATCTTTTTTGCATCCGATTTCTTTTTTTACTTTTGTAGGATTCACAAATGCGATTCTATTTTCGAATATTAGCTAAACTTCTAACACATCGATTCTTAAATCATGCAGATGCGAAAGTGTTATAGCGCTTGGAGGTATCTATGGAGAATATTAGAGTCGACTAGTCACCTGCACAAAATGGCTGAGCAACGTTCTAGAAAATCGCAAACATCAATCTTACAGAAATTTACATCTTTTCTCTATGATTTTCTCGTAACTAATATTATATAAAACGCCAAATTGTATTATTTTAAATCACGCCGATCTTCCAATAGATTGCTTTTTTTGTAAACTCTCATTACATATTGATGTCAATATTTTTTTTGTCGTCTATAGTATTATATAGTTATAATATTTTTATTTTGTGTATTTTGTTTCTCATACTCTTCTTTCGTCCTATGCATTTTTTATTTTATTTCATATCATATTCCCCATATTTTATTTGTATATTTTACCGTGCTTTATAGCTCTTTTATAACGTCGCTAAAATCTCGAAGCGTAGTAGGATCGAACGCAATGATAATCCTCGAATGTGCAAATATCCTCGGGAGTTGCGCTTTAAAATATCCACGCACGACTCGGCCGCGCGTGAATCGTATTTCTTTTCTGCCGTGCGATAACGCCTCATCCGGCGTTATCGCTCCCCGGTGTGTTTATATCGACGGAATTTCGATGGCGTCGAAGGAATTCGTGATCGCCGCGCGCTCGCGTTATTTGATTTATCGCGGGGCTTTCGGAACGGACGAAAACAAGAAGCGCGCCAATATTAATCTGCAGCCCGAGGGCTGCTGCAGATTACGTCATTCGACTCTCATTCTTTCGAATCACCCGTTCATACGAGTGCATCGCGGGGAGCATCGTTGTCACAATCCGCATGTCCGACATCACCTCATCACGAGTGTCTCTCTATCTTTCCCAGTGATGCATGGCACCAGCCATTAATTAGACTTGACATAAAAAAAATGAAAGTATATCTAGCTTCTTCATTAAAGTAGATTCCGATAAGCAGCTCACTATAATATTTATGACATTTGTACGAAATAAGAAAAACGTAGGAAAAATCTTTTTCTTTGCTCGAAATAAAATTACTAACGATACTCCAGGCTTATTCGTAAGAAATAGTCCGCAAACTCACGGTCGGTACCGCAATTATCGTCCCTCCGTGTATCGATAACGTTTTGCTCCTTGTTCATTATATTTTATTTTTATACCTCGTCTTGTTCGTCTCTCTTTGCACTAACGAGCTCATCGAGGTAAAAGAGATACCTGTCACTGGTAAAGTTCACGAACTAGGTCAAACCGACGGCACGTCGATCGGCGGTGCTCGCCGTCTTCGAAATCGGGACTTGGAATTATGTAGTCCGCGCGGATTCGGCGGAATGAAATATCACGCTTGGCTGCCCGAGCGTCGACCGTTACTACTTGGAGAGCTCGGAATCGTTCGTTCTTCACGTCGCGCTTCCTGCTCGCTCTCCTCGTCTTTATCCGATTTTTCCTCGTATTCCACTCTCCCTTATCCTTTCTGCCCCAAGCACCATCTCGATATTCTCTTTCTTGTACATATTCTCCGCTGTTTCCGTTTTCCCTATTTCTCTCCTGGTTTCTGCTTCCGCCCACCTCCGCTTTTTTTTCCGCTCTTACCGATTCGTCTCGAGTTTCTCTCTCTCTTTTTCTGAATTAGCCGAGAGAAGTGCTGCTTAACGTATTACTGTCCGTTCCCTGGAATGTAGAGGCAAAAATATCTCGGAATCTAATCGGCTCGGAGCGTAATGGCCGGAAAAATCAGACGTGAGATAAATGGTTTGATACTTTGACTGACGCGCTTAATGAAATTACTTTGGCGGTCGAGTAATCTCCAACGGCGGATCAACAATATATTTTTAAAATAAGTCCGATTAACGAAATGTGCCGTAGAAAGTACCCGACAGTATTTAGAAATTTCCGATGACGTTCGCATCTCGCGGGTAATGGCGGGCGTATGCTTCGCGAAAAAAAAAAATCTCGTTGACCCATTTATTCCTATCAGAGTAGATTTGAGCGCCGAGCGTTACGCATAAAATTCGCGCGAGAATTTGCGAGCATTATCTCGGTTTTTCTGCTATGCGTTAATCCGTAAAACACATCCGGCGAATCTGCGTTACGATATTACGCGGAAGCCATGGAAACGATTAAACGTCAAAAACTCGCGCAAGGGAGGGAAAAAAGAAAAATATGCGCGACCGAATTTGTGACCAGGAAATCGATTTTTGCTAGATGTAACATGTAAATGCGTCGTTTGAATAAATTCATAGGCTTTATCGTGGCACAGTTCGGCTGAGAGGTCGGCAATGCCGATAAAAATATATTTCAAATTTAATGATACGGTATCTTGCGTCGGCACAAATTAAGCGAATTTCTTTTATGTATGGAGACGAACTGCCGGTTATTATCTCACGGTCTCCCCAGAGGCAGGAAAGCGGACGAGTCTCGATACTGATTAATGGTTTAGAGTCTCTGATATCTTGTTTAATAGGACAAGGGGAAGAGAGGAGAGAGGAGAAAGAGAGAGAGAGAGAGAGAGAGAGAGATCGTAAAGAAAATTGCCGGGATAATGGTGGTGCTACGATGCACGTATTGGAGCGCGTAAACAATCGGCCTCGCATTGCCCTTTTGTGCCTCAGTAATGCGATAAGCCGCATGCGAGCAAGAACAATCTGATAATCTTAATTAATCATTTCGTATGAGATAATAATCTAAGCGCCATAAGACACGTGTAACTCGAGAATACGAACTGTGGCGAACTTGTGCGTTTTCGCAGTAATAAATTTCTAGCAGAGACACGTCGCTTCTTTGTCAGGGTGGCTTCCGTGGAATTAATAGAGCGAGGGGAACGCGGCGCTGATATTGAGTTGGAAGCGTCAGCGAGCCGACGACGGTAAACTTTGTGTCGTGTATTCGCGAAATTGCGACCAATTCCGGACGAAAATCATTTCTGACATCCGACAGTTTGCTATTCTCTACTCTGCGACCGGGAGCGACTAATGGGAAATTCCTGTCGTTCCGCGTTAGATTTTCAGATGTACAATTGCAACTTTACAACTGTATTCGTCGATAATTCTATCATCTTTTTCTAATTCAGAAAAGCCATATTTTCTTCGCCGTTAATTCTTTCAATAAAATATTCGCAGAAAAAATAAATTATGCATAATTATAATTCCAAAGTAAAATTAATTAAAGTATAATTATGATAATATTAATTCAAGATAAATTAATTATAACGTGAAAGGTTTCGTTCCATTTATATTTTTAAATTGATATACGTTTCTACAATTTATTCATGCATATTTTTTAATATATTTTTATATTTATATTTTAAGATAAGATCAATTATTAAATTGCTGTTCACAGTTGATAATGTAAAGTTTTCGTCCGTATAGTATTTTCATATTTTCATGATACATTCGATAAGATGAAGATGCACGAGTACTTCATCAGAGTGCCGGTCGAGTTAATAGATCAAGTTGATTTTGGAAACTGGAGTGAAATATTGGCGTTCGCAATGAAGGGTGCTTGTAGTAGCTAGAGAAACGAGTAAGGTAGACGAACGGGCGGCCAGTCATTTTTAAGAGGTCCTCGAGTGAGAAAAAGAGGCAGAACGGAAAGGGGAATGTTAAATAAAGAGAGAACGCGAGAGTCGAATTTCTCAATAATAGATTGGGTCGAACGGTTGGCACGAATCCATCGCAAATCTGACGGACGACAAATCGTAGTCTCGCGAACGTAATCATCCGAGCTTTTCCGTCACAGATATTTTCTACGAGCGTAATGAGAGAAAGTGTAACGAATGTAACGGAGATTCACCTCGCGGACGATTGATGTTAATGAAACGTAAGTCAGTCATCATCAAATTTTGTGAATTCTCTGAAGGATTGTTTTTCCTTCGGGCTAAAGTTCCATAAGGCTGCAACAGATTTTTCTCCAGGCTATGACCGAGTATGCGCATTGACGCCGTTCATCCACGAGAAACCATTTTCGGATAAAATCTCTCATCGCCATTTAGAATTGCTGCATAGACAGAATTTCGTAAATTTCCTGATCTTTCTTCCAGCCTTGCCGTCTAATAAATAATCTTTCTTCCAGCGTTTAATATTCAGTTTTAAATATCATTATTACGGATTAAGAAGATTAATATTAAGAATAGCGGGACGGAGTTAGTAAATATCATAATTGAAAGAAACTTTGATGTCTTGTTATGTAATTATTATTAATATTTAATTTCTCACTTAATCATTTACTATAAGTTTATTATTTATAGTGATTAAGATAATGATCTGTGTTTCATCGTTTTATTGCGATTTTCTTAAAAGAATGCTGAAAATATAATCTAATACCTTTTATATATCGAAAGATTTTTCTGGCATATTTTTCAGTATTCACTTATGATTCTCAATTTTCTTCGATTCTCATAATTTATTAGAGCGAAGGGAATGCGTTTTAGATTTTTTGAAATTTTTCTGGTTTTTTTTCACCTTTTCTTTTTTTTTGCGGGGATGACATTGACCGTCTGATTCGTAGGAATCGAATGGTACACCGCATCGTGAAATATTTCTCGACAAACATTGGCGGGTTTTTTACGGCGTCGCCCGGTGTGCGTACGTGATATTTACTTACGCGTACGACAGTATCCGCACGTTTCTGCCAGCGGGCGGGTTGTAAAACCCGCGGTATTAGTTACGCCGTGCAACGTAAAAAATGTACGACTCTTATTGTTCCACACCCTTCGATCCTTTCGGGTCCCAGACGACCTCGTGCTGCGATCTCATACATAGTTACTGCGAGCTCGCCGCGGACATTTTGCGTCGGCAATAAAGTAGTGAAATTGCGAAGGGACGGAGGAAAACTGCGGGCAACAGCTCGGACGTGTAAATGCCTCATTATAGAATATAAGCTTGAGCTTGTCGGACCCTTGGCGATTTAATGGTAAATTTTTACGATCATATTCGTACGTATAAAAATTAAGGTAGTGAAGCCTTCGTGAGAATTAACGAAGTACCCAAACTGCTGAGAAACTAAAATGTCTTGCAAATGCAGGTGATACCATAGTAGGTGTTCCGAAGTAAGTTTCGTCTGACTTGGTTATGAATATTCCATGTACATTATGATGATACGAAGACACACACACACCAACACACACACACACACACACACACACACACACACACACACACACACACACACA